>PVIY010042565.1:0-20904 GCA_004026745.1 Myrmecophaga tridactyla | reverse complement strand
TAATGCTGCTATAAACATTGGTGTGCAAATGTCCGTTTGTGTCTTTGCCCTTAAGTCCTCTGAGTAGATACCTAGCAATGGTATTGCTGGGTCATATGGCAATTCTATATTCAGCTTTTTGAGGAACCACCAAACTGCCTTCCACAGTGGTTGCACCATTTGACATTCCCACCAACAGTGAATAAGTGTGCCTCTTTCTAAGTCTGAATTCTTTAAGTTGGAAACTCGGGAAGAAGTGGAGGATGTAGTCTTCAGGCAGATCTCCCTATTCATCCTAGAACCCTTAGCTCTTTGCATTTAAGGTCTCTAACTGATTGGATGAAGCCCACCCATTTATTTAATCTCAACTGATTGTAGTTGCTCATCCCATCTGCAAAATACCTTCACACCAACATCTAGGCCAGTGTTTGACCAAACAACTGGATGCTGTAACCTAGCCAGTTTGACTCATGAAATTAGCCATCACAGTCCCCAAAGCAGCTTTGGAGGAAATGTCTTGAAATCTAATGCCACCCACTGAGTTAAACTCATCATTTCCTGTGTTTTATTCCCCTAGTAGGTAGGGCTATGAAGAACAGTAACCATTATGACCACCTTAGCTACCATTTCTCAGAACTTTATGAGCCAGATGTTTCCGATATATTACCTCTTTTACCATCAAGGTGAGTACCATTATCATGCCCATTTCCAGTTGTGGAAACAGAGACTTACAGTGATTATGTCCCTTGTGGAAGGTCAGTCACCTGGTCTGTAGCAGAGCCACCATTCAAACTAACTGATTGACTCCCCCTCTCCCCACGCTTTACCTAATTACTGCACACTGCATCCCTGCCTTCCTTCCAGCCATTAGCCCGCCACCCAAGGGAAACCACTCTTTTGATTTTCATGGCACAGATTAGTTGCACATGTATTTGTAGTTTATATAAATGGAATCAGTGTATGCTCTTTTGTGTCTGGCTCCTTTCCCCTGATCTTAAGTTTATGAGATTCATGTGCTCATTGAATACGGTTGCACATGGCTCATGCTCGCTGTGGTATAGACTTCCATTGTGTGAGGATGCCGCAATTTATCTATCTATTCTACCATTGATGAGCATCTGAATGGTTTCCGGTTCTTGGCTATTACAAAAGGTGCTATTATGAATATATAAACTTTTAAGGTTCTAAATAAAATATGTGGATAATGATATCATCTGTGAATAATGAGAGTTTTGTTTTGTTTTACATTTTCAAATCTATACCTTTTATTTCTTGTCTTTTTTTTTTCCTGATTTTAAAACCTTCACTGTTTGATTGTTAAAAATAATGTTTGCTGTAGATTTCTGGCAGACTCTCTTTATCAGATTAAGGCAATACCCTTCTATCTGAATGAAATTTTTAAGTCATAAAGAGGTATTCTGAATTTCATCAAATGTGTTTCCTCCATTTATTGAGATAACCATCTATTGTTCTCTTAATATGCTAAAATGGTGAATGATGATTATAGATTTTCTTAAGTAAAGCCTTGCATTCCTGGAATAAGCCCAGTTTAGTTTGATATATTATCTTTTTTCACAAAGTGCAGGATTTATTTTGCTAATATTTGTATAGAATTATTGCCTTTATATGCACGAGTAAGGTTGTTTTTGTGTGTGATTTTACCTTTGTTGTATTTTCCCAGTTTTAGTATCAGGGTTATAGTGGGCTCACAGAATAGTTGGAGTATTATTTTTCTCAGAGCTTGCATAAGATTAAAATGCTATATCCCTTGAATGCTTATAGAATTTACCTGCAAAATCATCTGTGCCTGGTGTTTCTCTTTGTGGGGAAATTAAACAATTGATTTATTTGTTTTTATAGCTTTTGTACTTTTTATTTCATTTTGAGCTGGTTATTTTTAAAGGCATGTGTTCAGTTCACCTAAGTTTATGTGTCTTTATGCATTCTTTGGCATATAGGTTTTTATAGTACACTCATCTTTTTAAACTCAGCTGGATCTCTTACTATATCCTCGCTTTATTTTTTTCTTTCTTAGAGAAATTGTGGCTTTACATAACAATCATGCACAAAATATAGGATTCCCATTTAACACCTATTATTAACCCCTTGAATTGGTGTGAAACATGCTACAATTAATAATAGCACATTTTTATAATTGTTCTATTAACTATAGGTCATGGTTTAACTTGGGGTTCACTGTGTAGTGTAGGCCCATGAGTTTAAAAATATGTATTCTATTACTATAGAAATAATTTAATGTATTGCCTTTTAATCATATTCAGATATATATTTCTGTACATAAACTATAAATTTATCATTACTTTTTATGCATTTTCATTTTAACACCTGTGGAAGGAAGTGGAGTTACCTATCAACAATATAATAATACTGGCATTTGTAATGGGCCAAATGGTTACCTTTGCCACAGGTCTTTATTTTTTTATGCCGCTTTGAACCATTGTCTAGTGTCCTTTCTTTTCAGTCTGGAGAACTCCCTTTAGCATTGCTTTTAGGTCAGATCTAGTGGTGATGAACTCCCTCAGCTTTTGATGCTCTGAGAATATCTTAATCTCTCCCTCATCTTTGAAAGAATGTTTCACAAGAAATACAATTCTTGGCTGGCAGTTTTTTACTGTCAGCACTGTAAGTGTTTCAACCCACTGCCTTCTTACCCCCATAGTTTCTGATGAGAAATTGGCACTCGCCTAATTGGGAATCCCTTATATGTAAAATGTTGCTTTTCTCTTGCAGTTTTCAGAATTCTCTCCTTGTCCTTTGCATTCAATAACGTGACCAGTATTTGATGGGGTATATTTTTCTTCATATTTACCCTGTTTGATGTTCTCTGGGTTCTTGGATGTGCAATTTCATGTCTTCTGCTAAGTTTGGGGAGTTCTCGGTCATTATTTCTTTGAATATTCCTTCTGCCTCTTTCTCTCTTTCTTCTCCTTCTGGGATTCTCATAATGCATTGTGTATTCATGGTGTCCCCAAGTTGTCTTAGACTCTTTCCACTTTTAATAGTTGCTTTTACTTTCTGCTTCTCAGCCCGACTCATTTCAAGTGTCTTGTCTTTGAGTTCATTGATTCTTTCTTCTGCCAGCTCCAATCTACTCTTGAAACTCTCCTGTATATTTTTCATTTCAGTTTTTTTTTGGATCCTCAACTCCAGTAGTTCTATTTGGTTCCTTTTTAAATTTCCTACCTCTTTTCTAAGGTCGTCATATTGCTCATTCATTGTTTGAGCCTGATATCTTAAGTTCTTTCTCTGCATTTTCTTTCATCTCCTCAACTGTTTTTAAGATCATTTTTTTAAAGCTTTGTTTGGTATGTGCACATTTTTGTCTTCTTCACTGGTTTTTTCTGGATTTTTATTCTCTTCCTTTGGATAGACCATCATTTCCTGTTTCTTTGTCTTATAATTTTTTGTTGCACACAGTACACTTAATATTTAAAAATGTTAACTCTGGGCTTTATTCCCTGAGATAACTGTTTCTTGATTTTATAACCAGCTGGAAATAAGACAGAGATTTTCTTGAGATTCAGCCCTCCTATAAAAAATGTCTGCCCAATATGCATGCACTGTGCAGGATTTTTTCCATATTTCTGGGCCTCTGCCTTGTCCTGGGCTTTTGCTTGCTATTTGTTTTGGAGTTCCCCTATTTATAGGAGTCTGATGGTCCCCTCTGTTTCCTAGCAGACCAGCCTTCCTCTCCTGGGTGTTTGAGGCTGACAGCCTTTGTCCCAGACTGTCGGACTCTATAGTTTCTTATACTCCTTTAATTTTCTGAAGCTGCCTTTGCCTGGAAGTCAAATTCTGAGAGGAGGGGAATGCCAGAGAAGACTTTCCCAAGTCAGTCTTTTCCTGCCACTTTGTAGGTGGCCATGGGTCCATGAAGGGGACACAAAGTGCCCTTGGGAGGGACTTGAGAAGTTTTCTTTACCAACTTTCCTAAGTTGGATCCTCAATTCATTAATTTTAAGTCATTGTTCTCTTATATTAATTAGCATTTGTGTCTCTATCTGTCTCTCATATCTTTTTCACTGCATGCCATAAAACTTGGTTTATGGTATTTTCATATTGTCCAATTTTAAATATTTTTAAGTCTCTGTTATGATTTTTTGAATCCACAAAATATTTTAAAGTGAGATTTTAAAATACAAACATATATATTTGACTTCTAACTTAATTGCACTGTGGCTGGGAAACTTTGCCCACATGACACTGAATATTTGAAAATTTTGACACTTATATTATGGACTATTCCATGGTCAGTTCTTGTAAATATTTCACCGTTATATGGAATCTCTATATGTCCAGTAAACCAAATCTGCTAATTGCATTTTCCATATTTTTACTATTTTTTTGGTCCTATCAATCAATAAAAGTGGTATCTTGAACATCTTCCACTCTGAGGATGGGTTTGTTATTTTCTCTATGTGTTCTATCAATTTTGCTTTACATATATATAAGACTTTTTAGAATTATTTTTATCTTTTAGGTGAATCAAACATTTTATCATTATGTGGTGATGCTCATTATCTATAATAGTGCTTTTCTGTATGAATAGTGCTTTTCTGTATTAAATTCTGTTTTCTGATGGCAAGATCTTTCTTTAATATTTGCTTCATAGATCTTTTAGTTCCAACATTAACCTGTCATTATGCTTAAATGTGTCCCTCGTGTACAGCACAGAGCTAAATTTTTTTAAGAAACTACATGATTATCTTGATCCATTATGTAGTGTTTAGTCCTTTTCCCACTCAAGTGATAACTGATATATTTGAATTTATTTCACTATGTTACTTTTTGCTTTTTACTTATCCCATTTTTCCTATGCTTATTTTCCTCTTCTGAATGAATAAAAATGTGTTTCTATTTGCTTCCTTATTCCATCTACTGGTTTGCAATTCATGTTGTACTCTGCTTTTAGTCATTTATGGTTGTCTTTGAAATTCACCATGCAAACTTAATAGCTCTACAATTAGTATCTTCACTCTTTTCACAAATAACACCACCATACCTCTTCCAGTTTTCATACTATTATCCTTCAGTATCATAAATTTGATGTTAAAATTATTTATATAATATTTATATAATTTTTCATATAAAGCTTACCTACTAGTTTTGCATCTCACACCTTTCCTCCTTCTTCCTTGAGAACATGTTTTGAAAGTTCCTGTGGCTTGAGTCTTCATAGTAAACTCTTTATTTGAGTGTATTTTTATTTCTCTCATGATTGGAGATATTTTTGCTGGTGCACAATTCTAGGATGACTGTAATTTTCTCTCGGGACTTAGAAGGTATTAATACACTATCTTTTAGCTTTGGTTTGTGCTGTTGAGAAAATTTCTGTCAGTCTGACCGTTGTTCCTTTGTAGGTGGTGCATTTTCTTTTCTAATGCTTTTTAAGATCACCTGTTTGATTTTGGTAGCCCATTTGGTTCCAATTGAAATAACCTTATCTTATTTGGTAACTGTCATAATTTTTATATCATTGCAGTCATATCATTCATCAGTTCTAGAAACTTATCTTTAAATTCAGCCTCTCCTCTATTTCTCTATTCCTTCATGCTGGACTCTGATTTGATATTGGAACATCTCACTCTATCTTCCATAACTTCTCTTTTGCATTTTTCTTCTTGTTTCCTGTGCTGTGTTTTGGGCAATTTCTACAGATCTATCTTCAAGTGCACTAATTCTCTTTTCAGTTGTGTTCAATATGCTATTTACCCCACTCTGAGTTTTCTTTTTTTATACAAAACTTTTTTTCACTTCTAAAAGTGCTATTTCTTTTTTCAAATCTGCCTACTCATATCTGTTGTTCTCTTTTGCTTGCTCATTTTTGCAATTTAATTTTTTTCTTTAAATATTTGATATATGGTTATTTTTACTATGATTATTATAGTGTTTCAAGTGCATGAGGGTATAATCTATTTTATTTCTGCTGATTATGACTCACTATGATTTGTTTCCTTGCATGATGGTCTTTGTGAGCTCATATTTGGTTGATATTAATCTGTGAAAAACCTGAGAACTTAAATTGAGGGTATTTGCCTTTGGAATGGATTTCTATTTGCTTTTGCCAGAAGCCAGGGACACCATTGGCTTGGACCAATGTCATTCTCTTCCACACGCCTTAGAGTCTCAAAGTCAGCTTCTCCCTCTTGCCATATTGTTGTTTAGAATTGTCCTTAGAGCAACTCTGTCTTTATGTATAGTAACTGCACAGGACTCTGACTGTGTGTGTGTGTGTGTGTGTGTCCCAGTGGAGGCTGTCCTTACTTCCATAGACCCCAAAGTGCAAAGAACTTGTATTTTATTAAGGAGATAGATTTTGAAATCTGAGGGTCCTCAAAATGAAATCTGGGCCTATTTTTGCATTAATGAAATGGGGAGAGGGTTTAAGAAGCCCGAGAAACATGGAAGCCTTTAATTTCCATTAAAACAACCCTATATAAGTACTAATTATTGTACTTTCCTAAATTCATCTTGTAATTGTTCTCTGGCTATTTCATGTATATGAAGCTTGTCTGCCCTGTGAGTTCCATGAGCTACTCCAGTATCCATTTTTTTATTTGGCAACCCAAGGAAACTTTTACCCATTCTACTCTTCCTGGTAACAGTATCCAAAAGCCCAACCTACAGGCTGGGCCAAGAATAATGCTGTGTATATGCTATAATGCTACAATAAGCATAAGGGATGGGCTTGTGACCCAAGTTGGCCCAATCCATGTCTTTTCTTGGAATTTTCCATATTGGAGGCAAAGAGATCTGTCTTCTTTTTGATTGCAAATAGGAATCACATAAATCTGAGGCTTTTGGTGACCATCTTCCATGTTACATAGAGAAAGCCAAAGTGCGGCCTTAGTTAACACATGGGCTTATTTCTGAGCTGAACCCAAAATACACATTTCTGAAATGATTATAAGGAAGAAATGATTCTGAAATGATTATAAGCTACAGAAGGATCCCCTCACTGTGCCATGACTGGACCCTAAAATTCTGCCCTTTTGCTACCATTGAGGCAGTGAACATGGCATGGCCTTTAGCAATTATTGCCATCCACCCAATACAAGTGACAGTTAGACTAATGGAGAAAATACCATTCAGAACCTTTTGGAGAGGTCCTCCTCCCCACCCCCATTTTTTAGAATTTGCTCATCTCTGCTTAACCTCAAAAATATCAACTTGTCAGTAAATCTGACCCCCAGTTCACATTAGTTAGAACATCTGCAACATCAAAATGAAACAATAATTCCATTTGAAGTGCAAAAAAATTAATTAGAAACAGAAATTTTAGGGATTCAAGTGTTATTAAAAAGGGAATTGGAAAAGAGTAGAACTTTGTGATTTTTGAAAAGAACAAAATCAATTGGCAAATGTTTGATGTCTCAAAAAATGATTTTTAAAAGCCTATTATTGAAAGTGTTCTAATTATACAAGATACACAAAAAAGAGAATACAGCTCCAGATCATTTCACTGACTGTGATGCTAATTTTAAGAATCAACTTGGTTAGTTTATGGTGTCCAATTATTTCATCAAACGCTGGCTTCATTGTTACTGTGGCGGTGTTTTGTAGATATAATTAACATCTACAATCAGTTGGCTTCAAGTAAAGGAGATTATCCTGAAAGCCATGTAGATGGGTCTCAACTAATCAGTTGGGATCTTAAGAACAAGAAATTAGGGTTTCAAGAATCAGAATGAATTCTGTCTCAAGATCACATTCTCCAATCCTCCCTGGCCTCCCAGACTTGGTCTACAGACCTTTGACATTACTCTTCCAGGAATTTCTAGCCTCTGGCCTGCCATATGGAATTCAGACTCGTCAACCTCCATAATTGTAGAAGCCAATTCCTTATAATAAAGCTCTTAACATATGAGATTATGGTAGATCAAATTATGTATCTCCTCAAATGACATGTTCTTAATCTGCACTCCCGTGGGTGTGAATTTATTTATAAATAGATCCTTTTGAAGATATTATTAGTAAAGTTGTGGCCAACTGAGTCATGATGGGTAATCCATGTTACCTATAAAGAAACTGGAAGCCAGAAGTCAGCAGAAGCTACAGGGAAGAGCCAGAAGCTGGAAGTCAGCAGAAACTGCAAGAATGGACATAAGGAGGGACAGGTGGTAATGTAACAGGAGGCAGAGACGTAAGCCAAGGAACTCCAAGGTTTGCTGCCAGCTAGCAAAGCACTACAGACTTCAGGGAGAAGGCATGGCATTGACAACACCTTGATGCTGAACTTCCAGCTCCCAAAACTATAAGACAATACATGCTTCTTGTTTAAACCAGCCCATTGTGCAGTGTCTGTCATAAGAGCCTGCCAAACTAAGATAGAGATTAGAATCTCTTTACAGATACACACATACGTCCCTTTGGTTCTGCTTCTCTGGAGTGACATCACAGAAAGGATTAATGCCTGAGAAAATTCAACTGAGTCAGCATTTTCCTGCTTCATTGCAGGATTGCTACAGGATCAGGATGGAATGAAAATGTTAATAGAGGCTGGTTCAATGTGGAATTAATTCAATTACAGAGTCAGTGAAGAAACACTTAGATCCTCTAGAGTCAAAGGCAACTTCTTTAAGACTCTTGAGCTCTATCAATTTACATGTAACTAAGCTCATTGTCAGTTTTTAAGTTCTGCCATAAAAGACATGTACATTTTAATATTTGACAAGTCAGGTTACTTTGCTGTTCATTCCTCCATTCTCTAAGAATCCTTGCATATTCTTAGTTTATATGCAAATAAAGAAAATATTGCAAAATAAAGGCTAACATGAAGTTCTTATCCTTTACATGCTTTGACCCATTTACTCCTCACAACTCTATGAAGTATAAACTTATTTCCTTTGTTTGATAAGGAAAGCAATTCAAGGATGGGTTAAGAAACTTGCTGAAGATCACTCACGAGTTAAGTGATGGATCTTGGATTTAAACATGGGCAGCTGGCTCCAGGGTCTGTGTTCTAACCACTGGGCCCCACTTCCTCTTCATCACTGAAAGGCCACATGATATATGGAAATGGCATGGACTAGGGAGTCAGAGACACCTCAGTTCAATTCAAACTCTACCAAAACTTCAGCACCACCACAGCAGCACCGGGAGTAAATAGTGGGGAAAGGGACAAGAGTTAAGGGGAGGTTTAGATTTCCTGGTTGGTGAGGGTGTGTTTATTGGTTATCTTTCTCTTGGGAACAATGAAATTACCTAAAATTGAGAGTTTTGATGGACTGTGGACTTTGGGCATTGTACATGATGTCTGATGAATGCAGGAGGCTGAAGGATGCACTGACTGAGAAGTAAATTGGTGAACGATGGTGTATACTTACAATCGAATATTGTGCAGCTACAAAAAAGAACAAAGTCATGAGGCACGCAACATTGTGAATGAACCTGTGGGACATTTGGTGAGGCAAAGTAAGCCAGTTATGAAAGAACAATTATTGTGTGGTCTCTTTTAGAAAATGCTTATAAGAAAACAGGGGCCTAGATTGGAAGCTCTTATAGCAGACATATTTAGTCCGGAGTGATAATTATTATTTCTGGATTTTGAGAGGCTGTTTCATATATGTAGCTAAGCTCATCGTCAGTTTGTAGAGATAAGAACGAAGCCGATCAAGTGGGTTTAAGGTAATTCAGACCACATCGGTAAGGAAGGCATTGTCTGTATTTCAGAACCGCACCTAAACTTTGAGACCAAAGAAAGATTTTTTTTGTCTGGAACCTAAATTTTCTGTAGCACATAATCTAACTCAACCTGTTTGTATAGCTCATTTAAACAATCGAAATACAGGTTTCCCAAAATAAGAATGAGGGCCTTTAACCCTGTATAGCTTAATGTAATGCCGGGACACATCTTAGAATATATTAAAGCAGATCATCAAAAAGTATTGGCAAAATCCCTTGAGGGATGGGAGAAAAAATATGGAACTGTTAAACTTTACCACCGGGAAACCCCCTGATACTGTGTCAAACATTAGAGACACCAAATCTATAAGCCAAGCCCCTGAACTTGAGGCTTGTTCTTGTAAAGTTTATATATGTAGCAGAGAAGCTTAGCCTACCTTTTGGTATGCCTAAGAGTTACTTCCAGAGGACCTCATTTGTTGCTCAGGTGTGACCTCATTATCTCTAATGCCAACTCTGTAAGTGAAATCATTGACCTCTGCCCTACTTGGGACATGACATCCAGGAGTAAAAAAAAATATGAGAGGACGGTATGGTAGCCCATGACAAACTCTGGGATCTGTCCTGTAACTGCTAGTTGAAGAGTGCTTTGAAAACTACTGATTTTTTCTTTCTTTGCTTTGTATGTATATTATACAATTTTTAAAAAGTTAAAAAAAAAAGAAACACACTCACACATACACAAAAATTCAAGCTCTACTACTTAACTAGTAGCATCTCAGAAATCTTGCTCAATGTCCCTAAGCCTGGGTTCCCCATCTGTGAAATGCAATCGTACTTGTACAATAGAGACGTTGTAAAAATTACAGGAGATAATTGAATATAGAAGAGCCTACCATGGGTCTAGTGCCTGGAACAATGTGAGAATTTGATAAGGTTTGGCCATGAAAGAATAGAATGTTTGATCCCAAAGCTTTGATCTGATGAATATTAAAATACAAATGTTTAGATCAGAATACCAAGATCAATGACTTTTCATTGAGAAAATGTTTTCCAACACAAACTCTTCTAAGCTGGTTCAATTCCATGATCAGGTTTCTATAAAGTGAAGTCACTGTTTCCAAACTTTTCTGCTTCTATTTAAATTTATAAAATATTTTTGCATTTGGATCAATTGCATTTAGTTAACAGTAGTTTGGGCAACATCACATTTGACCAATTATAGCGTCTGCCACGTGAACTTTCCTTTGCGGAAATTTGTTAGGGGTTGAATTGCAACCCGCCAAAAGATAAATCCTAACTCCCAGTACCTCAGAATGTGACCTCATTTGGAAATAGGATAATTTCAGATGGAATTAGTTAAGTAAAAGTGAGGTCCTATTGGAGAAGAGTAGGCCCTTAATCCAATGTGACTGTGTCCTTATAAGGAGGAAGAAACAGACAGGCACAGGAGAGAAGCCAGGTAAAGACAGAGGCAGAGGCAGCCACAAGCCACAGAATGCCAAGGATTGCTGGCACATACCAGCAGCTAGAAGACGCAAGGAAAGATTTTCCCCTACAGGTTTCATTTGTAGCATGGCCCTGCTGGCATGACTGCAGACTTCTAGCCTCCAGAACCATGAGGCAAGAAATTTCTGTTGCTTAAAACCATTGACTTGCAGAACTTTGATACAACAGCGCTAGGAAACTAAGACAAAATTGTTTCTAGAAAGTTCAATTTTCCCAGGTCGTATTCTGCAGATCTAAATCTTGTAAGGAAAATTTGGTTCCATCACTCAATTTCAGTCACTAACAAATGTCACTATTTGACGTTTTAGCGTTATTGAGTTTACTTTGTGTTTATAAATTTCTAACACTCCTTCTAGGTTCAGTTTTTGAGGCTTTCATTGTTGCCCCCCCCCAAAAGTTATTTTTTTCAGCCAGTCTTTTTTCTAACAATCTATAGGGTACAGTTTTCGTGATGCCAACTTTATTTTGTATTTGCGTTTAAACTTTTGAGACAATTGTAGGCCCACCTGCAGCTGTAACAAATAATTAAGAGAGCTCCTGTGAGCCCTTCACTCAATTTCCCCTACTGGTAACGTCTTGCAGTACTATAGCACAATATCATCACCTCGATACAGATGCGATCCTGTGAAGACACAGGACATTTCCATCACCACCAAGCTCCCTCAGGTTGCCCTTTTATAGCCACCTCCACATCCCTCCCACCCCACCCTCCCTTAACCCCTAGCAACCACTAATCTATTCTTCATTTCTTCTATTTTGTCATTTCAAGGATTTTATATAAATGGAGTAACACAGTATGAAACCTTTTGGGATTGGCTTTTTTCGCTCAGCATAATTCTCTGGAGAGTCATTCATGTTGTTGCAAGTATCAATAGTTTGTTCCTTTTTATTGCTGAGAGGTACTGCATCGTAGGCATGTATCACAGCTTGTTTAACCATTCACCCATTGAAGGGCATCTGGGTTGTCTCTAGTTTGGGGCTATTATGAATAAAGCTGGTATAAACATTCAGGTAAATGAAGAACACAAATTTTCCATTTCTCTGAGATAAATGCCCAGGAGTGCAATTACTCGGTTGTATGATAGTCGGATGTTTATTTTTTAAAGAAACTGCAAAATTGTTTTTTAGACACTCAGTGTAGGTAGGAGCAATCCAGTCTTCTCTGCATCTGCATTTGGTCATGTCACTGTTTTTTTATTTTAATCATCCTAGTAGGTGAGCAGCGACATCTCATTGTAGTTTTAATTTGCATTTTCCCATTTTCAATTGGATTGCTTGCCTTTTTTATTTCAAATGCTCATTTGTTTAGTTGGGATACCATACTTTTTTAGATTCAAAATGTATTTTTGGTGCATGTGTTATGCTTTAATATACTTTACTATCTTTTTTGAACAAGTGTTCAACTGCGTCCTCCAAAGGCTCTGTTTTGCTGGCATCTCTCTGGCCCCTTACATGGAACTTCAATATTCTTTGTCTTTTTTCCCTGGTGCTTGCCTTTTTAATGTTAACTTTCACAGTTCTTTATATGTTCTAGATACTAGTCATTTGTTGGATGTGTGGTTTGCAAATAATTTATCTCACTCTCTAGCTTGGTTTTTCATCTTCTTAACAGTCTTTCACAGTGCAAGTTCTTAAAATCTAAATAAGTCTGATCTATCAATTTTCCTTTTATGGATTGTGTTTCCGTGTCAAATAAATGAACTCTGCCTATCCCTAGATCTCAAAGATTTTCCTGAAATTTTTTGAACAATTTCATGTTTTAAATTAAGTCCATGATCCATTGAGTTAAATTTTGTATAAGTTATGAGACAGGTTTTTTCTGCCAAGTGGATGTCCACTTATGCTGGCATCATGCGTAGAAGAATTTATCTTTCCTTCACTGAATTACTTATGTACCTTTGTCAAAAATTAGTTGGATGGCAGCATTATTCTTAAACAGCCCCAAAGTGGAACAACCCAAATGTCCATCATCTGGTGAATGGATGAGCAAAATATGGTATTATATGCAATGGAATGTTATTTGGCCATAAAAAGGAATGAAATACAGATCCATGCTAAAATACAGATGAACCTTGAAAACGTTATGCTAAGTAAACAAAGTCAGACACAAAAGGCCATATTGTATGATTCCTTTTCTACAAAATGTTCAGAATAAAGAAATCCGTAGAGACAAAAAGAAAATCAGTGGTCGCTAGGGAGCTGAGGTTGGGGAGCCATGATTGGAGAGTGATTGCTTAATGAGTGTGGATTTTTGGGGAAGAGGTGATGAAAATATTCTAGAATTAGGTAGTGGTAATGACTGTACAACATTGTGAAAGCACTGAAAACTATTTAATTGTATACCTTAAAATGCGTAAAATGGTAAATTTTATGCTATGTGAATGTTACCTCACAAAAAAAAGAAAATCAGTTGGGCATTTTAATATGGATCTATTTCTGAGTTCTCTATTCTGTTGATTTGTGTGCCTGTCCTTCCACCATTGTTATATAGTCTATTACTGTAAAATCTTGAAATCAGGTAAATTAATTACTCCCTCTATATTCTTTTTCAAAATTGTTTTAGCTATTCTAGTTCCTTTATTTTGCCATATAAATTTTAGAATAATCTTATCTGTTTGCAAAAAAAAAATCTTGCTGGGATATTTAAAAAGAGGGAAAGTTTTAAATCAGTCATATAAATAGGCACATTTGGAACCTAAGAAAATAGCAAAATAAATCCAAAGCAAGTAAAAGAAAGAAAATAAAGAGCAAAACAATGAAATTGAAAGCATACAAATTGCAATGAAATAAAGTGTTTGTTCTTTGAATAAAAACAGACAAACTTCTAGCAAGACTGACCGAAAAAAAAAAGGAGGGAGGAACTCAAATTACCAATGAAAAGGGATATCGCTACAGGTCTTAGAGACATGCAAAGATCAATAAGGGAATGTTAGGAACAACTCTATACACATAAATTCTACAACTTAGAGGAAATGAACCAATTCCTCAAAAAACACAAACAACCCCAATTCAGTCATTATTAAAAAGATCATTTGGACTGCCCTATAACTATTAAGGAAATTCCCTTCATAATTTTAATCCCTCCCTCCCCACCAAAAAAATCACCAGGCAGACATGGTTTCTCTGGAGAATTCTGCCAAATGTTTACAGAAGAATCAAAACCAAATCTACTAATCTCTTCCAGAAAATATAAGAGAAGGTAACACTTTCCAACTCATTTATGAAGCTAGTATTACCCTAATAACAAAACCAGATGAAGATAGCACAAAAAAAAAAAGAAAAATCTACAAACCAATATTCCTAGTGATAGTGATGCAGAGATCCTTAGAAAATATTATCAAGGAGAATATAGCAAAAATAAAAAGAATTATACACCATGTCCAAGTAGGATTTATTACAGGGATGCAAGATTGGTTTAATGTGTAAAAATTAATCAATATGATCATATATTAACAAGCTAAAGGAAAAAAATCACATGATCATATTGACGAAGAAAAAGCATTTGACAAAATTTGACACACCTTCATGATGCAAACTTTCAGAAAAAAATAGAAAGAAAGGGATTCTACCTGATTAAGGACATTTACAAAAAACCCTATGGTTAAACATTATACTTACAAGTGAAAGAGTGAATGTTTTTCCTTGAAGTTTGAGAATACAGCAAGTATTTTCCTTCCTCCTACTCTTATTCTGCACAATGCTAGAATTCCTAGCCAGTAAAATAAGGCAAGAAAAGGAAGTCAAAGACATATAGATCAGAAAGGAAGAAATAAAACTGACTTTATTTGCAGATGATGTGATTGCCTACCTAAAAAAAATTCCAAGGGAAACTATATAAACTCCTAGAACTAATGAGTTCCACAAGGATACAAGATTCACACACAAAAATCAATTGCACAAATTGAAAATTAAAATAAAATACCATTTTAAATTGCTAAAAAATGAGAAAGTTATAAATCTAACAAAACTTATACTATTTGGATGCTGAATATTACAAAATATTGATGAAGGAAATAAAAGAGCTAAACAAATGGAGAGACATGTTCATGTGTTGGAAGAGTCAACACAGTGAAGATGTCAATTCTCTTTCACTTGATATACAAATTTATATGCTATATATGTGTGTGTGTGTATAATATCGGCCTAGTGGTGTGATTTTACCAGTTTTAGTGAAGTTTAGAAACTTTACCTCCCTTTATGTCCTTTTACTCTTCTCTATTTCTAATAATGTCTTTATATATTTCCTCCATCTACATTTAGAACCATATCAGACAGTGTTCTAATCTTTGCTTCACTTGTCAAACATAATGTAGAAAACTCAGGAGGAGAAAGAAAGCCTATTGCATTTAGCTAGCTTTTTGCTTACTGTGTTCCTTATATTCCAAGATTCCTTCTTTTGTCATTTCCTTTCTTTTTAATGAACTTCCTATAGCAGTTCTTGTAGAGTAGGGCCACTGCTGACAAATTATCTGAGGTTCCCTTCATCTGAGAAATATCCTGAAGATATTTTTGGTATAGGATCCCCCAGGTTGAAAGTACTTTCAGGAGTTGAAAAATACCGTGCTGCTTACTTCTGGCTTCCATGGTTTCTGATGAGAAATCCATTGTCCTTCTCATTATTTCTTTCCCTAGAGGTAAGATGACGTTTTTCTCTGGCTGCTTCAAGATTTTTTGTCTTCAGTTTTCTGAAGATAATTATCATGTTCCTTGAAGTGGATTTGTTTGCATTTTCCCTTTTTTTTCTTTTTCTTTTCTTCTGGTTTTTTTTTTGTTGTTGTTGTTTATTTTTTGTTTTAATTCTTGAATCTATAGGTTTCTGTCTCACCAAATTTGAGGAGTTTTCAGCTAACATTTCTTTGAGTACTTTTTTTAGTTCTGCCGTTTCCTTTCAGGATGGTGATGACATGAATGTTAGATGTTTCATTATAGTCCCTTAGGTTTCTAAGACTCTGTCATCTTTCTAGTTTGTCTCTGTAGTGCAGGCTGGGTGATATCTATGGTTCTGTCTTCCAGTTCACTGACTTTTTTTTCCCTCTATCCCTTCCATTCTGCAGTTGAGCCCATCCACAAAGCCTTCTATTTTAACTACTGTATTTTTCAGTTCTAAAACTTCCATTTGATTCTCTTTATTTTCCATTTCTTTGCTGAGACTTTGTCAAGGACCTTTTGTTTTTTTAAATTTTACATTTGTTTCAAGTGTATTTGTAACTGCTCATTGGATTATATTTTATCATTGCTGCTTAAAAACCTCTTTCAGATTATTCCAACATTTCTGTCATCTCAGTATTGGCATCATTATTTTTTCCATGTAGTTTGGGATTTTCCTGGAATAGTGCATGATTTCCACCTGTTACTGCCAGTTGGGGTAGAAGTCCAGGCTCCACACCCAGCCTCCATTGACGGCTGAGATGGAGGGCTCTTTATTATTTCCGTGTGGAATTCCTGTTCTCCACTAGCCCTCTACTGAGACCCTGCCTGTTAGGGTTAGATGTGCCTCATGCAGGCTCCTCATGTGGTTCCTGCTGATCCCTGCGGTGGAAAGGCAGCAGGGATGCAAGTCCCAGCTCCCAACTGAACCTTCTATGAAAGCACTCTAGCAGAGGGGTGGAAGTGGGAATGGAGGGCAGGCACCTTGTTATAGCCTAGGAAGGGTAGAAGTCTATGCTTCCCACTCAGTTTGTCAACTTGGTGAGAGTGACACCACAGGTTTTTCTGTAGTGTTTGGCTGGAGTAGAATGCTATTGTCTAAAAGTTTTCAATGTGGTGATGGTGCTCTTTTCTTGGTCCTTTAACTAAAGAGAACAGGATTTTGTTGGGAGTTTTCTTTGTCTGTACCCATTGGCATTTTTAGATTGTTGGTTTCTTCTGCTACAAATCTGGGGTATACGAGGCAAAACGAAAACCCAGGAAACTTACCTTTCATTCCTCGTGTCCTGAGTTCATTAGCTAGTTTGTCTTCTCTCCACCGGTCAGAGTTTTCTTATGTTTGTTTTAATCTATTTTTCAGAGGTTTTAGTTGTATTTAGGGGAGAAATAGCAAAAAAATTATGTCTACCTATTTTCTAAAATAATTGTTCTGATTGTTTCTACCAATGATATTTACAAAGAATTAGATAAAAGAATGAAAGTGTGTTTCCTCCTTGAAGCACGGAGGAAAGAACATCAGTAAGCCAAAGGCATAGGACACGGAGATGGGGTCAAAACAATGGGGTTAAAACATTCTATTTAATAGCTTTCCTTTTGAGTGTATATTGACCATCATCTTAAGCATCAGTATGTAAGAAGTCTAAGACCATGGCTCTAGACTCAAATAGCATATTGTCTAGCTGGGGAGCCAAGATGTGGGTTGCAAAAAAGGAAATGCCATGCAAAGCAGCAACGGCTAAGTGCTCAGTGAGCCATGCAGAATTTCATGGAAGGGTGATACAAAGATAGGGCAGCCAAGGAGGTCCCATATTCCACAGAAGAGACGGAAGGTGAGCTAAGCTCAGAAAAATCAGACTTGTATAGTGGGGAGAAGGCAACTGGAGAGAAGGCATCAAGGTAGGGAAAACAGAATTGACAAAGGCACAAAGTCGATATTATTAATAAAAATTACCATAGTAGTTAGTTACCAGATATGTATTAGGTTCTGGAATTATGCCAAATACTTTATATAGATTGTTTTATTTAATCATACCTCACAGCATCCCTTTAAAGTGCGTATCATTTTATTTTACAGATGAGAAAACAGGCTCAGCGAGGTAACTTCCCCAAAGTCACATATGTCACACACTTGCTGAAGAGGAAGAGTTATAATTCACACTTAGATCTGTCTAAAACATCTAATGTACTACCCTAGAATTCCTGGCATGCACATGGCATTTGTTTAGAATAGAGGATTAATGTGGGTAAGGAGAAGAATATAAGATAGGAAACTGAGGCAAGATGTGCAAGCCCCTACCCAGAGAACAGGGGGGCCCTGGAACATTTTTGAGCAAAATAGTGAGGGGCCCCAGTAGGCCTCTCTGGTGGCAGCAGGCACAGGGGAGTGAGGGCAATGAAACAGGGCCCAGGAAACCAAGAGCGCTTGGTTTCCATTACATATGGTGAGAAAGTGAAACTCACACTGGCCTCTGCATAAAATTTCTTGCCAGGGAACTTTTAATTTCATTTCAACAAGCCAGAAGTTTTCCAATGCGGCTTGCTCTTTTTCTCTGTCTCTCTTTAAAAAGATAAATGTTACATTAAGAGCTCAAAATATTTAGAATGTTTTGATGGTGACTTTGAGATATGGTGGGTTAATGTCTACTTCACTTTTGGCTCCTTCATTTAAAGATGTCAGGTTATTGAGTCACGCTTAGTCATTCATTTAGATCCTGGTCAGTTCAATTAGACATAATGTGGGTAGACAGAATGATATCATATGCCTCCTTCAAAAGAGACTGAGGAGAAATAGAAGGCAAATTCCATTAGAATTTTACTCCATAGGATTGGCCAGGACTCCAGGCAGCAGGGAGGTTAGAATGGCTCTTCATTTCAAAACTGTCAGTGAGTGACTGTGGGTGCAGCAAGCTCAGCAGACTGGACCCCTGGTTATGAGACAGGACCCCACCTGGGATACTGGGCTGGGAAGGGAGACAGCCGGCCAGGTGCACGGTAGGATGACCAATTAGTTACAGGCAATCCTGACTCTGACTATGGAGAACACTAAAAATAGTAGCCAAATCTATATTTTTTACTTTTAAATCCATCAGATATTTCCCATAGATTTAGTAGTGCAGCAGGTAATTAACTGACTTTAGGAGCAGAGTTGTTAAGCAACGGGTGCTGGGCCAGTTCCTTTCTGTACCCCACAGAGTCTCCAGTCCCTCTCTGTACAGTAAGGATTTATCTGCCTGACAGGGTTGTTGTCAGGGTTAAATGAGATATGCACGCAAAGAGCTTAGCACAGTGCCTGGAACACGAACTGCTCTGTAAATTTTGTTATCATAAACTATGATGGCTTCTTGGAAATTCTAAATGCAATCAGAACTTCAAGAAAGAATAAGAAAGCCTCATTATGACCTGCCTTAAATTATAAAATCTCTAATAAAAGTGAGGATGTGTGACTAGTGGCATCAATGTGTCTAGCTAGGTCTGTCCTAGTCTTTCTGGCTCCCAATACTCCATTCACTACATTACAAACTTCAGGACAAGGTCAGGAGGGGGACAAGAGCTGACTGGCAGGGGACACAGGGGGGACCTCTTGGAGTGCTGGTACTTGTTTCTTCATTAGGGAGTTGGTTACACAAGTTTGTTCAGTTTGTAAGAATTCCATGAGCTGTACACTTTTGTGCACTTTTCTGCATGTCTATTATATTCCAATAAAAAGTTTAAAACTAAAAAAAAAGATTGGTCAGGGTTGACCAAATTCAAACAAACAAAAAACAGACCAAATAGATTCCGGTAAGTTTTGGATATCTTGGCTTCAGTTGAGCAGTAAAGCTTTGCTGATGGAATTCTAAACCCTTCATATTAATGTAGGAGGGAAAGCCTAAGAAGTTCACCATTTGGCAGGAACTTTTTCTAAACATGTTCGGAAGAACACCAATTCCTTGGAATGATCTGAGAGAAAAAAGGGTTCAATGGTTTGTGAAAGACACTAAGTTAAATGAGTTTCTTTCCTGCAATTATTTTCAGAGCCTTTAAAATGTTAATGTGCTGGGGATGCGAGGGTAGTTCAGTGGTAGAATTCTCGCCTGCCAAGCAGAAGACCCAGCCAGGTTCAATTCCTGGCCCATGTACTTCTCCAAGACAAACAAACAAAAGCAAATAAGCAAACAAAAAATCCAATAAATGGTGCTGCAATAATGGGATATTCACATGGAAAAAGAATGAAATGTGACTCTGGCCATACAGCATACACGATTAAAAAAAAATGTTAATGTGCATTGTGATCTCCCAAGAGGGATTTATAGTCTGTAGGGTTCTCAAATCTACTTTGTCACAGAACATGCTCCCCACCTTCCCTTTTTATCTCACTTGGAGATTTCCTATGAGTGATACTTCACACCTAACCCTTTACAAGTTCTGTGGCAGGATGCTTTACTAAGACAACAACATAAACTATATCCCCAATGGTAGATTTTTCTTTGGTTCCTCCAACATATGCTTGATGTATGCTTATCGAGTTACTGGAATGAGTGTTTCCTATTCAAATAAAAATGTACAAAGTCAAGTAGTTATCTTAAAATTCCCAAGTTTTTATCCCCATTTCTCTAAAATATCCAAGTAAATCAATAAGCTAGTTCATGAGAGGAAATTGCAGCTACTTTATATACTTTTTAAAATCAATGCTTAATTATAATCAGATTATAAAGTGAATCACATTTGCACCTCTCTTTCTGGTCACAGGGGCTGCAAGCTATTTGCCCTCAGGCTCTCAGTAGCTCCCTCTCTGCTAGCTGGCACAGAACTGGGCATCCAGTGCATCTGATCAAAGAGAGCTGGTGTGAAGGGCCCTCATGTGGTCTCTCACTTGCAGAGAGGCCCTGGAGATCTTTCGGAACTCCTGGAGGGTTGCCTCTTTCTCTTGAGAGATCTCGTCCATCCTCTGTTCCTTTTTTTTAATGGCTTCCTTGATGCCCTCAATGTGGCACTTCTCTTCCTTCTCAGCTTTCAGCTTCAGGATGTGATGATTCTTCTCCCGCAGGATGTTGAGGTCTTGAATGTGCTGCACTTTGTCCCTGAGGTTCTTGTGGACGTTACTCCTGGCCTGCTGGATCTTCTGGTCTGCCAACTCCATCAGCA
>PVIY010042564.1:0-20886 GCA_004026745.1 Myrmecophaga tridactyla | reverse complement strand
AAAAAAAAAAAAAAAAAAAAAAGAATTGCACTTCCTACTTCAGCTTTCAAATGCTCTTTTCTGTTACTTTCTCTGTAGGATCAGAGAATAAAATCTCTGAGAAATTGTATCACAGTGGGAAAAATGATGTAAAGGAATGAAGCAAAATGTAAACAACCATCGAAGCTGGGTGTTTTGGATTGAACTTTGTCCCAAAAAAGACATGACCAACTCCTAACCCCAGGTCCTGTTAAATTGAACTAGTTTGAAAATAGAGCCTTTGAAGAAGCTATTCATTAAAATGAGGCCAAATAGATTAGGGTGGGTCCTAACCCAATGCTACTAGTTCCACATGAGGAGAAGATATGTGGATACAGAGAAAGAGAGAGAACCATGTGACAGAGACGGAGACTGAATCATGCTGCCATGAATCAAAGACTTTTACTGATGGCCTGCTACCCACTGAAAGCCAGGGGAGAGACATGGAACAAATTTTCACCTTTTAGAGGAAGCATGGCTCTGTCAACACCTTGATTTCAGACCTCTAATGTCCAGAAGCATAAGGCAATAAATTTCTGTTGTGCAAGCCAGTGAATCAATGACACTACAGCCCTGGCAAACTAAGAAATTGAGTAAAGGCTATTTGAGAGTTTATTCTACTATTCTATCATATTCTTGCATCTTTTCCAGACATTTGGAATTATAAAAAAAATACAATATACAAATATACAGAACCACCAATTCAATTAACACATGTATGAAAGAAAAAAATCTAAATTTAAATGACAAATAATTTAGAAATTAAGAAAGAAGAAGATTCTTTAAATCAATACTATGTAATATTACTGAAGCCATATTTCTTTTTTTTTTTTTTTTTTACATGGGCAGGCACCAGGAATCGAACCCGGGTACTCGGGCACAGCAGGCAAGTGTTCTTACCTGCTGAGCCACCGTGGCCCACCCCTGAAGCCATATTTCAAAGTAAATTTAGAAATAAATGCTGTAAAACAAATACAAAATTCAAAAAGTTAAGCTAAGGATTTAACTTAAGAACCTAGAAAAGACCTATATGTAATAAATAATCAGAGGTACATTGAAGTAGAGAAGTGCTAAGGATAAAAGTAAAATTAATAAAATAGAAAACAAATCAGATAATAAGAATAATAACTATCCAAATAATTGAAGGGGCTAAATATATGAATACATGTTAAACCATGTAAGGATTAAAAAAGGTAACTAAAATGTATATGTTAGAAAGAAAGCAGCTAAAACAAGTAGGAAGAGATAAATAAATTATGAGTATATTATGTGCAAATTTGGCAGGTATTTGAAAACTTAGATGAAATAAATTCGTTTTAAGAAAACATAATGACCAATCCATATAAAATTAGTATATATTTTTAATAAATTGGGATTGTATGTTTAGAGAAGTCCAGTCTTAAATATAAGCTTCAAACATATAAATTATTTACCTTTGGCAGCAACTAGAGAACACTTCAAAGATACTAAGGAAGTAAACCAGAATATCTGAAAAAATAAAGTTTGATTTTCACAAAATTTGTAGATATGTTTGTGACAGTCTTAATTTAAAGAGGAGAGCCTGTGGTATGTGGGGAATTCTTTTAGGACCCTGGAAACACCTCATAGTGGTAAAAAGTCATTTTATAGAGTAGCTGAACTTGAAGTACAAAAGCAGTTCTGAATTCTAAAATACAAAACAAAGAAAATGCAAACAAAAGGTAGTTTCAAATATCATACCTAATTCACAAATCACAAGAATAAACAACATGAATTGAAAATGATTGCTTTCCATTCAAGAAAATAAAATAGAAGCTCAAGAATATATTTCTAAAGTTCATATAAAAGAATTCATGTTTGACAATGGTCAAGATAACTAAGAAAAAGAACAAGGTGGGGTAAGGAGACATTTGTCCTACCTGATTTTAAACCTTATTTTAAAATCTACCATAATAAAAACAGTGATGCATAGCACCTCTGGAGAGAAACAGATCCAAGTAAATTTAGAAATTTATCCCCCTTCTTCTGATAAATTTCCTTGGTCTGGGCCCTTGTCTAACTTTAACTCTTGTCCACATTTTTACAATATGTACATTTTTACAAAAGTACAAGGCAGATATATCAAATCTAAGATTATTGCTTATAATTTAAATAAAAATATGTACTCTTTCTAATACCTCCAGTCCTGACAAACACATACTTATGTATCACTAAATTTAAAATATAGCAGTTTGATCACTTCAAATAAGTGTTCCATGTTCCTTCTGTAAGTCAAAACCTTCCCCTGAGAGTACCTGATCTTTCTTCTCTTCCTATAGTTTTACTTTATCCAGGAGATCTATAAATAGAATCATACAGAATATAACATATTGAATCAGGATCCTTCAATTAGAAAAATGCATTTGAGATTCATCCATTTGTTGCATGTGCATGTACAACATTTTTAATACATTCACCAATTAACATATATCTGAATTATTTCCAGATTTTTGTGATTGTGAATAAAGCCACTAAGGTATTTTGCAAATATTTGTATGAGTTTGATAAGTCTATTCAGTAAACACCTAGAAGGGCAATTACTGGATGTCATTGGAAGTGTATGTAGATTTTTAACTTTATTTGAAACTGTCATACTATGTTCCAAAATGTGTATACTATTTTGCATTTCCATAATTAATGTATTAAATTTCCAGTTGCTCCACATCCTTGACACTACTTGATATTTTCAGTCCCTAGTTGCTTTCTTCTTCCCTTCCTCCCTATCCCCCTCTTTCTTTCCTTTCTTCCATTCTCCCTTCTTTCCTTTCTTCCTTCCATCCTTCCATATTTCCATACTTTCTGGCAATTTTTACAGCTTTATAGTGCCATCTCATTGTAGTTTGATTTGCATCTCCTTAATGACTAATGATATTAAGTAACTATTTAAGGGCTAACTAGACATCCATATTTCTTCTTTAGAAGAGAATCTGTTAAAACTTATTACCCATTTTTATTTTTTTTGTCATTATTAAGTTTTGAGGGTTCTTCATATGCTCTGGATGAAATTCCTTAACCAGATATGTGTTTTGGAAATATATTCTACTAGCTTGTCTTTTCATTTTCATAAAATTGCCTTCATACAGAGCAGTATATGCATTTTTAAATTTTTGAAGGATTCCAGTCTATCAATTTTCATTTATATATCATGTCTTTAGTATCTTATTTAAAATCTCTTTGCCTAAAATGAAGTCATAGATTTATTGATCTAGTTTCTCTTATCGAAGTTTTATAAGTTTATATTTTACATTTATTTTTATGATCTATAAGTTTTATATATTGTCTGAGATTTTTTTTTTGCATAAGGATGACTAACTGTCCCAAAACTTTTGAAAGGACTAATTTTTCTTTTATAAATATTTTTCTTGAATTATATAATTAGGACTATTCTTTCTCTACTGAATTTTCCATTTAAACCATGGTTTAAAATAAAATACTATATATATGTGGTTCTATTTATGAACACTATTCTGTTCCTTTAGTAGATCATACAATCTTTTGATAAAATAGTTTTAAAATAAGTCTTGAAATCAAGTGGTCAAAATCATCCTACTTTCTTTTATTTAATTTTTAATTTTTTTTTCTTGGCCATTCTATTTCTTTTGTTTTCCCATATAATTTGTAAAATATATTTCTGAATTTCTACCAACAGTCCCACCAGGTACTTAACTGGTATTATGTTGATTTTATAGCTAAGGTTAGGGAGAAATGAAATCTTAGCAATAACTGAATCTTCCAATTAATTAACTAATATGGTTCTACATGTATTTTGGTATACTTTTACTTTTTTGTCAGTGTTTTAGGATTTTGAGCATGATTTGCACACATCTTGTGTAAATTTACAATCAGTATTTCACATTTTGCGGTGTTTTTAATTGACAATGTTATTTAATTGCAATTTCCAGTTGCTTGGTAAAAGTATACTTGGTAAAATATACATTATTGATTTTGTGCATTTTGGTGATGTATCCTAAAACTTTACTTTTAATCATAGCAGCTTTTATGAAAGTTTTTTCATTTGTTTGTTTTTTTTTTACATTTTCTACACAGGCAATTGTACTGTTTCAAATAAAGAATTTTTTTTTCTTTCTTTTCTATCCACATTCTTTTATTTCTTGTTATTGCCCTATTATGCTGCTGAGAATTTCCAGATGATGTTGAATAAGAAGGAAGACAGCACTCATGGATGGTTTGCTCCTATTCTTACAGAGAAAGCATTCATACTTTCACCTTTAAGCTTGCTATTAATTACAGTATTATGTAGATGTTCTTTTGAAGCTTGAGAAATTTCCCTTAATTAAAACTTTTCTGAAGATTTTTTTCATGAAGTGGCGTTGCAGTATGTCAAATACATTTTGTGCATCTAATGATATGTCATATAGTTTTCCATTTGTTGGTTTGTAAATGCTGAACGAACCAGCCTTGCATCATAGGATAGACATCGTTTGATCATGCTGAATTATTCTTTCACTTCCTTTATATACTATGCTATTCAAGCATTTAATATTATGCTGATCATTTTCTCATCTAAGGTCCTGATGAATATTGCTTTATTTTTTTTCTCTAAATATTTTTCTTTTCTTCCCCCTACTTTTGGTAACATGGAAGTTTGATCTCACTAAATAGTTGGAAAACGTTCTGTCTTATTTGATTTTATGGAAGATTTACACAGAATTGAAATTATTTCTCCATTAGATATATAGTACTGTCAGTGAAGCTCTCTGGGCCTGTAGTTTTTATTTTTTTGTTGTTGTTGAAGATGTTGTTGTTGTGAGACACTTTTAGTTACAAGCTCATTCTCTTTGATAGATTGAAAATAAACAGCAACAACAACAAAAAAAAAAACACAGGAATTTATTATTTCTGCTCCATCATATAAAGAGTTTGGAAATCCTCCCTTCATCCTGAACATAAGAAAAAAGCTGAACAAATTGAAAATCAATGATTTTTCTTTGACCCATCAGAAAATTGAGGCTGCAGGGCAAACCACTTGTGCTGGTTTGAAACTATTAAGTACCTCAGAAAAGCCATGTTTTAATCCCGGTCCAATCTTGTAGGGCCAGATCTAATATTTAGGGTGAGAAATGTTGTTTGGGTTTCCATGGAGATGTGACACACAAAATTGTGGGTGTTGCCTTTTGATTAAATGGAGATGTGGCTCCACCTGATTTTGATTAGTTTACTAGAGTCCTTTAAAAGGGGAAACATTTTAGAGAAATCTCAGATGAAGATGCTTGGAGAACAGAAGAGAAAGAGCCAACAGGAAACCCAGGTGTTTGCAAATGCAGAGAGAAAATACCTCAGGGGAAGCTGTTTAACCAGAAGCTAAAGGACCAGCACACTCCAGTTTTGTACATTCCCAGCTGACAGAGGTGTTCTGGACCCATTGGCCTTTCTTGAGTCAAAGCATCTTTACCTGGATGACATTTTCTGAGATGTACATGGATTTTTAAATGGCCCTAGATCTGTAAACTTGTAACTTAATAAATTCTCCTTTAAAATCCATTCCAATTCTAGTATATTACATTTCGGCATCCTTAGTAACCCAAAACACTGCCACCCTGAAATTCAGAGAGGTTAAAAATGTAGGATGGCACTTGAAATAAGCTAACCTGGAGCAGAAGCCATCGGAGCAATATATGAATTTGAAGCATCTGACACCTCAGTTATAGCCTGACTCATAGCCATGTTAACATAGAACCTCACGCTAAAGCCTTTTTTTTTTAACCTCAGTTCTTATTTCCTAATGCAGCGTGTACAGATTTCAAGGAAAAAAAATCATAAGCACATAAGATAGAAGAAAAAGAAACACTTTCTAGTGAAATAAAGCAATTATCAGAACCAAATTTCAATATGAGCACTGGTTTTGGAATTATCAGACAGAAATTTTAAAATAGCTTATTAATATAGGACTCTAATGGAAGATGCATTCAGGAACAGATGGGTAATATAAGCTGAGAGATGGAAAGCCTAGGAACTAATCAAAGGACATACAAGAAATATAAAATTCTGTAACTGACATGAAAAATAGCCTTAATCCAGATTTATCAGTCTACTGGATTGTTGTGGAGAAAAAATGAGCCTGAAGATAGGTCAATAGATATTTCCCAGACTGAAATGCAAATAGATACAAGAATAAAAATCACAGAACAGAATTTGAACTGTAAGGTAATTTTTAAATATGAATAGTTGGAATTCAAAAAAAGTAGCAGAAAAAAAATTGAAATAATAGTGGCCAATAATTTTCTAAAACTATTGATTCTGGAATCTACACCAGGTAAAATTTAAAAACAAACAAAAAACAAAAACAAAGCAAAACCCAACTTTTACACCTAGACATATCATATTTAAACTGAAGTCAATCATAGACACAGAGAATACCTTGAAAGAAGATGTGTTAGAGGGCAGCATATTACCTATTGAGGAACAAAGATATGAATTACAGTATTCTTCTTGTCAGAAACAATTGAAGGAAAAAGACAGAGGAATTAAATAGAGCATTGAAAGAAAAATTATAAACAAACATAAAACTAGAATTCTATATACAGTGATGTAATCTTTCAAGGTGAAGGAAAAAGACAGACTTTCCAGAGAAATAAAACAGCAGACTAGCTCTGTAAGAAACATTTAAGGAAGTTCATAGAGAAGGAAAATAATACAGGTTGATAAGGAAAAGATGTTTAAATAAGGACAGGAAGAGCATAAGACAAGGAATAAATGAAGCTTGTTATAAACACTTGAAGCAGATTATTTATTCTTGATAATATTTTGGTAGTTTGTGTCTTGAAAGAAATTTGTCTATTTTACCTGTGATTTTACATTAATTAGCAAAAATATATTAATAATGATTCCTTATCATCATTTAAGGTCTGTTGGATCTGTAATGATGGCCCCCTTTTACCATTGACATTGATATCTTGTCTCTTGTCTCTTTTTTTTCAATCTTTATAGTGATTTGATATTTTTTTCAATCATTTCAAAGATCCTACTTTTGGTTTCATTGATTTTCTCTATTGTTTTCTGATTTCCAATTTTATTGATTTCTGCTCTTCTCTTTTTGGGAATTCATATTCTTGAAAAGAAAAAAATAAAAACTTGAATTTGCAATGATATTTCCATTGTATATTTTAACATTGTATATTTTTAACAAAAGTTAATTAGTTTTATATTTCTATCATTTTTATACTGGAAGTTAGATGCCTGAAAAAGAATAGTAATTAATTGTATGTATTTTCTTGTAATTTATATGTATAGTTTTTGATTACAACTAAAAAATATGCTAATGAATGAATTTTTATTTTTTCTGAAGTCTTATCTGTTAGAAAAAATCCCAGATTGGATTATAGAACAAAATAGTGTATTTCACTTATATAGAATCTTGAAATAATTATTTTCTTCTGAGTTCTTATATAATTGATTTGATTACAACATTATATATATATAACTGAAAAATTATATATTTTCAGTTTTATTTAAATTTTTACATTAACTTTTAATATTTTCCAAAATTGAAATATGTATATTTTCTGAGATAAAAATTAGGTAAGGGAGTATTTTCAGAGAAGTTTAGATTCCATTCTTTTCTACTCTGTTTCTTTACTCCTTTTATAGGTGAATTTTATATTAGTGTTTTAGTTTGCTAAAGAGATGGAAAGCAATAAACCACAAATGGATCAGCTTTCATAAAGGGAATTTATTAAGTTATAGGTTTATAGTCTTAAGGCCTTAAAAATGTCCAAACTAAAGCATTCAGAAAAAAATGGCTTCACTGTGAAGAAAGGCTGATGTCTGTCACATGGGAAGACACATGGCTGGTATCTGCTGGTCCTCACTCCCAGTTTCATGGCTTCTAGCTTTTGATTCCAGTGGCTTCCTCTCTAAGCATCTGGGGGACTCATGTAGCTGCTCCCAAGCAACACTCTGAGTTTCATCTCTTAGCTTAGCACCTCCTGGGGCTGGAGATTTCTTCTCTTCAGGTTCTGACTATTTCTGTGAGTTCTCGTTTAGCAATCAGGCCACTTCTATCTCCATAAGCATTTCCAAATGTCTGCATCTAAAATTTCCTCAAAATATTTCCCCTTTTAAAGAACTCTGATAAACTAATCAAGACCCACTATCAAAGGGTAGAGTCACATCACCTAATCAAAAGGCCACCCACAATTGAATGCATCACATCTCCATGGAAACAACCTAATCAAGAGGTCCCACCCTAAAATATTGGGTCAGGTTTAAAATAACATGATTTTTCTGGGGTACATAACAGTTTCAAACCACCATAATTAGTTTCTTTTTTTTGCATGGTCAGGCACCGGGAATCTCAGCATGGCAGGCAGGAAGTCTGCCTGCTGAGCCACTGTGACCCACCCCACAGTTAGTTTTTGATTTCTGTTTTCACTGTTACTTTTGCACCTGCGATGAGTATATAGCGTCTTATACATAAAGTAGCCAACTATATATTACTGATTTACCCTTGGCCTTTTGATTTAAGAATATATTTTGGTAATTACTCCCTAGTACTGTATAGAGAACTTTTCTATTAATGTTTTTTTTGGCTGGAAATGGTATAACTGTGTAGATGTATCAAAAGTTTACTTTGTGGTCCCTAGTATTGATGAACAAATAAGTGATTTCCAGCTAGGATAAAAAGCACACTTTTATAACAATGAGTATTGGATAGAATTTGAAGTATAATGAAAAATTTAAATTGATATATTAATTTGAAATCAATATGTTGGCATTTGCTAAAATGCCAACTAAGCAGAACTACTAATATAATCACTGAGGATTGATTAAATAAAATAAATGTACATGCACCTAATGCTATGCATATTTGCATTTTCTCCACATAGATTTTTATGAGTGTTTTGTGTATATACCATGACACACACTTGTGTTTGTGCATGCATATATACACAAACATAATGCTAGATGTCTAGGTGTATATTTCGAGATACATATTTCTAGATGTCTAGAAATCTAGATAGATAAGAAGATATAGATCCTTATTGCAGCATTGTTTTTTATAGAAAGAAGGATCATCTAAAAGTCCAGTAAGAAATAGTGGTAAAGTCACATTTGTGTGGTCTCTTAAAAAAGATAGTGATAGGTCTATAGGTAATAATTTAAGTGTTGCATATAACACAGAGTAAAATAGAAAGAATGCATTCATAAAACAACAGTTATAATTTGATGTCATTCTTTATAGTAAAAATTAAGTGCTTATAATTATGTATATTTATACAAACAAAGGTTGTATACCACTAAATTTTCAACGACAATCATGACATCTATATGAGCCCATATTTTGAGGGTTATATAAGTCAAATACATTTCCAACTGTTTCATAAAAAAGGTGTTTGAATTGAACTGGCAGTCAATAGATGCAGTAAACATGAACATTGGAATAGCCTGATAAAAAGACCTTATAAATTCACTAGCACTTTCTGTTCAGGACTTGGTGATAACAGCTTACAAGCAAATTAATCTTTTCTGAGTAGGTCTCCAGGCTCCCTTAGGCCACTGGAATCTGATGGCAGTGTTGGCCATCTACGGTGAACAATAGACACTTCCTTTCAAACACCTAAGGGAAAATGGGTTCTGAAACAGTGCATAATATATTAATCATTTATATGCGTCTGTGTTTAATGATACAACAAGAGTCAGAGTTAATGACAAAACACATTTTGTCCAACTTGGAATTATTTCACCTCAGTAAGTTACAAATTTGTATACAACATGTTAAAATTGGAAATTTTATGGAGGCACCAAAATAAAATAGGTTGGAAAATCCCAGACTAAACTGCAAATTACTCTCATTGAAAATGTAAAATAGGTAAGAATAGACTTTGAAACACCATTTCATCAAAGATAATTTTTTACACAGGAGATATGCAGAAAATCTATGGTAAATATGTTCAGTTTTCCCCAGACAGTAATGTTTTAATGTAACTGATAATAGTTTCTCCTTGACTTTCAAAGATACTCTAGATTGAAAGATAGAAATTATATGGCCCCTCTATGTATGCACCACAGAAAGTGAGAAAATTCTTTGCTCCTTACTTCACGCCTTCAAACTCAATAATCTTGTTATTGCCTTTGGCCTTTTGCATTACATATCTCCACATATAGGACACTTTTCCCCAAATCATCTCAAGGCTTGCTCTTTCTCATTGCATTCGACATTACATTTCATCTTCCTAGTCTTCCTAGCATCTTTCTGACTCTATTATTTAGGCATAAACTCATCTAAAAATAGTATAAAATCAACTAGTGCTGAAAAAAGAAGGGATTTACTTGTGTCATATGCTAAGTTGTACAGAAATATTTTGTTGGCCATTTATAGCAGCTCATCGTTGCTATTAGGGACTCAGAATTTTTTTACTCTACTATGCTTAATAATTAGTAAGCCTTTTTCCTTATGCTTATTGTCTCATGTTTTGAAGTGACTGCTGCATCTACCAAATTCATAATCACCTTCCAGCAAGAAATATGAGGAAATAACTAAAGGTCAAAGGACTTTCTCCAGCAAGACAATCAATTTTTGCTGGGGAAGTATGGCCTCTTTGGGACTTACAGCTTCATCCAAAAGTTCAGTACTATTTCACATGACCACTCAAAGAGGGACTCCTGGGAAAGAAGAACATTTTTCAGGGCAAATTGTATTCCTGAAAAATAATTTGAATTTGTTAACATGGAAAAAAGGAAATGTTTATGGGGTAAGCAACTAGTAACATACACTGCTTTAATTAGGCAAACTCAATTAATCTTATCTCATCCCCATATATAGTTGCTTTAATTTGTTAAAGCTGCCCAAATGCAATTACCAGAAATGGAATAGCTATTAAAAAGGTAATTTATTGAGTTGCAAGTTTACAGTTCTAAGTCTCTAAAAATGTCCAAACTAGGGCATCCAGGGAAAGAAAGACACCTTGATTCATAAAAGGTGAACGGTTTTGGAACTCCTCCATCAGCTGGGAAGGCACGTGGCTGGTGTCTGCTGGGGTCTCTTGCTTGTGGACACCTTTCTCAGCTGGGAAGTCACATGGGGATGTCTGCTAGCTCCTCGTTTCATTAGTCTTCCACAGGGGCATTTTCCTTGCATCTACAAAGATCTCTGGCTGTGTGAGTTCTGCCAGCACTAAAGCATTTTTCTGAAATGGTTCCCTCTTAAAGGACTCCAGTAAGCAACCCCACTTTGAATGGGTGGAAGCACATCTTCACAGAAACCATCCAATCAAAAGTTACCACCTACAATTGGGTGGATCGCATCTCCATGGAAGCAATCAAAAAGATACCACCCAGAAATACTGAGTGAGAATTAAAGAACATGGCATTTCTGGGATACATGACAGTTTCAAATTGGCACAACAGTCAGTTCCATATAAAATCCTGTTTTACACAACATTTGTTACTCTAAGTGTTCTTGCTTATTTATTTATTTATGTTTATAAATTGCCTGTTCCTTCCCTCATTATAATTTGAACTTCATAATAGCAGGTGCTCTCTCTGCCCTGTTCCTCCATGCTATATCCTCCATGCTGAGATCAGGGCCTAGCATAAAACAGTACTAAATCATCATTTTCAAATAAATGATTAGATAAATGAATGAACAAATACATACAAAATTGAATGAAGAACTTTCAAATAATTTCCTTTGTACATGATACTGCATTATTGAAGGATACCTTTTAAGCAATATGTAGTTTATGCAGTTACTCGGTTTTTACACATATAAAGATTCATTCTAAGCATTAAAAAACAAACAAACAAACAAAAAAACCTTGTCTTTAAACTGGGAATGGAATTCAGTTGTGGAAGTAGTTACTAAGTGGTGTGTCATGTTCAGTTTCCCGGAGTGGCTGAAAACTGTTCCAGGTCGGAGTCAGCAGATTGGCAGCTAGGTACTCCGCACTTCATAGCTGAGAAGAGAGACCAATCTATGCAGTTTGAGAGTGGGCTTTATCCACCTTAGGGGAGAGTGCTCTGCCACTGAGAATTCCTGTTCTGGTCAGCATTTGGGGTTGCTTGCTCCTGGTATCTGGTTTGTAGGTTTAAGATCTGGCCAAGCCTTTTCATAAGACTTAATGAATGGCACAGGCTATGGAATGGCACCCAATAAAAATGGTTGTTAGGGAACTGGAAGGCTTTCTGTAAGATGGCCAATCAGCTTGTGTTTGTGACTTCCCTAATATTGGTGCTTTATTATCTTTTAATTGCCAATGGGTTCTGCTTTTCCTTGTTGAATTTCTAAATTCCAGGTTTGGAAGGAAACTCAAACTATTTTTATTCCTCAACACTCTATGTAGGTAACCATGCTTATTTAACAATCAGAGGCATCACTTCTAGTTTTTGTCTTCATTCCCTTCAGAGTTTCATCAATAATGAGATTCCTGATTTTAATAGCTCCACAGTTTGGAAAACATGTTCATAGGACTCTATCAGGGAAGTGAAAAAGCAGGATATCTAAGCAGTTCTTGCTCAGAAACCTACTAGAACTGTAAGTATTTAAAAAGGGAGAAAGTGAACCAATGCCTTAAGTTTTTCAGAATTGGAATGTTAATAAAGTAAAATTCGTTGCTCTTCACAGTAATTCTAAGTTTTCTAACATGATACTCCTTTTCCCTCCTGCATGTGCACTTACTTATCTGTCATCAGATAAGTGTGTAAGTTTGACTAAGCATCTTATTTTATAGGGTAGTATACTAGTTCAAAACTGTTAATCAATATGGTTTGTTGTAGTGCTAATTTTCTAAAATGCTTTTTATCCCTGTCCCTCCCTCCCAGTCAGGAAGTAGTGGGCTGCCTTTTGTCTCAGGAGCAGGATGACATTATAGGAAGGGAGAAATGAAGTCTTTTCTCCCTGTTTTTAAATTTCAAAAGTTCATCTACAGGAGAAAAGGAAAAAAGATCTTCTGTGCATGGAAAATACATGGGAGTTAGAGAATAAAGACAAATTCTGGCCCCTACAGACTGGATAACTCTTTCTTGGATTGAAGCAGAGGAAAGTTTAGAGATGAAAAAAAAATAAGTAGATTTTTGTACCTCAGAAAAAGGGTCTCCCTCCGTGGGTGGAAGTTAAGTGGAGACATTAGAAATCCCATGAGTTCAGAATACTTGCAACTAGAGTTTTTTTTTTTTTTTTTTACTTTTTGTCCTTCTTTCCTGAATAGATACTTGTGAATTAAGATGGGGGAGGGAAGCTTTCCAAGTCCCTGAGAGTACCATGTAATGGAGTAGAGGCCTTAAACAATGCCTCAGAACTTTCTTTAATCCAGTTTGGTGAGAAGGAAGCACTGGACTGATTTTTTGCACCAACATAGCACAGGAAGTCCTTATAGGTAGAAAAGAAGAATGCAGCAGCAACATACATAAAGCAATAATCAAGCTCTAGATGGGAAAATGGATGTTTTAGAAAATTCCAATAAAAGCAGGAGACAGGTGCCTATGACCTTGCTAGCCTCTATACCTTTCCTCTGACCATTGCCATCAGATATTAGCAAAACCTTCAGGAAAAGGTGGGAGATGTTAAATGAATGGAAGTATATTTCCATCATCAGGCAAAACAGGAACTAGAAATACTGTGCCCAGTTATAAAAAAATTATATCATTTTTGCACAAATGTATTGACTGAGATTTATAGACACTATGATTAGAAACAACATATTTACTTTTTCCTACTTACATTGAGAAAGGTCCCGTAAAACCATTTGAAAGAGAAGTCAGACCAAAGTAAGTAAGACCAGAGTATATCTTGTCCATAATTTAATGTATTTTCAGGAATGGGATGTTCTTTCCTTTCATCTAGAAAATAAAAGAGAAATAATATTTAAGGCATGTTTACCATGTTCCATATTCTATTATTTGTTTTATTTTTATTCCAGTAATTTTACACAAAATCTCAACCACATCATGAATCAAGGGTTACTGTGTCCTTCAATAGAAGGGACATGGGCGGCTGCCGTGGCTCAGCAGGCAGAGCTCCGACCTGCCATGCTGGAGGGCTGGAGTTCGATCCCTGGTGCCTCCTGCCCATATGCAAATTAAAAAAAAAAAAAATAGAAGGGACATTATGAAATTTAATTAAACATGCCCCAGGCTTCCTTTAATCTCATATTTTAAATAATTTTGGAAAATTTGTGTTGTCAACTTAATGTCAGAGGGTAAAGATCAGAGACTAACAAGCAACCAGCTTGTTTTTGAGAAAACCTTTGAGAAGTAGACACGCAGGAGAAACAGAATGTTTCAATGTGAACAGCAAATATTAGATCCAAAAAAATCTCATGCTCAATATTCACTCTGTATTTTAATATACTATACTCTATTCCACGGCCGTTATTTAATGGCATCTCCTCCACTTCCTGCAGTGACAGTTACCTTGACAGCAGCTCAGAAAGGCATCCAAGAGGAAATTTAAGAAGTGCTTTGAAGCAATACTCTCAGGCTTAAATCTTGCTGTCATAATAAATGCCATAACTTTAGAAAAGATAGAAGCCCCAGTTTTTATTTTAATCTGAACTTTTCATTGAATACATATATATATACATACATAATGCAAAATCGTAGAGAAAAAATCCATAATGTAGTACTATCCCCTTCTATCCAGTAGAAAAGGAAAAAAAAGTAAGTATATAGGATTTGAAATAGCTACAGTTAAAACTCAGGCACCATAATTCTATAAAAGGCGTCCTATATTATGATTCTCTGTATGTATAAGGTAGCAGAATAGAAACACGTTTCACCTTACATCTTATTTGTGTGTCCTATTCGATTATTTGCTCCCATATTTTCAATTATTTCATTGTCTACATGGTGTTTTGTTACATTTCCCAGGTGTCTAAGCTGGATTTTTTCCCATATTTTGAAGTTACCAAATCACTAGCAGTTAGGTACTAAGAGTAAATTTATTAACTCGTTCATTGTAGTCACTGTCAACATTGACATAAGGGATTTCAGGGAAAGTCTGCCACATAATAGTGACTTCTTTGCCTAACTTCTTTGATTCCTCTCTCCCAACATTTTTTTATTATAAAGATAAATACAAAAAAAAACCCTTTATATATTGCTTTAACTTTATGATTTCCTCCTTCTATCCCTTGCTCCATGTAGCCAAAGAATTATTTAAGCTTTTACAAAACAAGCATAGAGTCTTTCACCTCTGTTATAGTTGCTGCAATGAGCCCTATCACAGAACAACTGCATGTTCTCATTTCATGCCAACATCCTCCAGCAAAGTGCTGAATGGCAACTTGGGTAAAGTCACTATAAAGTAACTACTGTGCTCTCCAACCGTAGTCATTTCCCTCTAAAACCTTCTTAAAACAGATACTATGAACATGTTCTGTTTATATGCATGTGTGTGTGTGACCAATTGAATATAATATAAACTCATTCTTAATTTTTAGAGGATTTATTTGTCTATGAATTCAGGTGTTGCAGATATTTAAATCTTGAAAATTTAGTTTGTCAGATTGCTATCAGAGTTTATCAGTGCTTACTCTCAGTTTCTCTAATTGTGCTGTCACAGGCTAGTAATAGTCTCTGGTTCCTTCTCTTTCTCATAGGACTTTTCCCTTAGCCTGCATATCTAGTTGTACTGGACTTTTAGTTTTTTGTGTTTTTTTTTTTTTGCTTTTGTTTGAAGACATAGACATGGTTGAGACTATGTGGCTTTGCACATTTTTCCTTTTTCCTTGGATGCTTTCCCCTTGATTATGTCTTCTTCCTCTCATTCAGAACATACTTAATGCTAACTCCACACTGAAAGCTTATTCATAGTGAAAAGTATTTGCTGGTTGCTGTCACATTCTCTGCTTAGTTCTTACTACAATTTCATATTTTCTCACTTACCTTTTTTATTTTTTTAATTTAGGAGGTTTTTGTCTGTCTCCCTATGCTGGAATTTAAGTTCCACAAGAGCAGGAATTTTATCTGAATGTATCTAACACCAAATATATGACATGTGGCGAGTATTCACTAAATATGTACTTATCAGTGGCCCAAATATTATATTTAAAACTTTTATTGAACATCAATGAGGTGTCATGTAACTTAGATAATTAAATAAAATTTATATTTCTAGGAATCTTTTAAGTACAGTGCAGATAGTTCTTAGTTAATTCTGCAGTGATCAAATTAATGTATATGGAAATTCAGTCATGGCATATTGTTGAGTAAAAAACAGGATTTCAGAGAAAATAATATATACTATGACCACTTTTGTACAAATGATAATGTATCTATCTCTCTTCATTTAGGGAATGATAATGGGACTTCATATCATCATATAATGTAATTTTTCCTTTGTAATTATTTGCTTAATTATGTATAATATATAGGTGTGTGTGTGTGTGTGAGTGTATGATCTTTTCCAAAGCTAATAAGGCTAATATAAAAATTGATTTCCATCCAAGTATTAACCAGACTCAACCCTGCTTATCTTCTGAGATCAGATGAAATCAGGCACATTCATGAAGGTATAGAGGTTGTAGAATAAAAATTTAAAAAAAAACCAGAACTGTACAACAAAAAGAGTGAACTTTAATGTAAACCATGAGCTATAAGTAATAATATAATAATAACATCGTTTCATCGTTGTAATTAATATAAAATATTAATAATAGAAAAAACTGGGTATTTGTGGGGGAGTCTATGGGAGTTCTGTATTTTCTGATGATTTTTCTGTATACCTATTACCTATTGCTAATGATAAGGAAAAAAGGAAAAAGTGAAAAAAGAAAACCAAAATCAAAACCAAACAAAAAAATAAAATGTCTTGAAAATAAACATATATTGTTCCATAAGTCTGCAGGCGTTGCTCACTGCTCCTGGGAAGATTCCGACCAGTGCCTTTCTGTGCCTCATTATTCTTACACTTTCCAAAGTAATGTGGTCTCTGCTCAGTTCTCCATGATTTTCACCCTGATGGAACTGGCTGGTCAGACACATCCTTCTGTGAGGGTTGATCTGAAGACAGGAGACTGCTGGTAAGTGGAGATAGCAAAAACACAGAACAAAGCCAGGGCTACTGCAGCTCTAAAGTATCTCAGAGCCCAAGAAGGGGGTCAGGTGTCATCCAAAGTAAAGGGTCTAACAGTAAATTCCAAAATTGAGATTTGTAATTTAGGTCTTGATGATGAGACCAAAGTGAGAAGCAAATGGAACAGAGAGAAGGTTACCCATAGTGAATTGCATAGAAAAACAGTTAGCATTTGAATTGTGCTTGTTAAAGACTCACTTAGGTACATAAACAGGAGATTTTTGTACCCATCAAAAATTAAAAAAAAAACAAAAAATCCCTACCTAAAAGACCTGAGGCTCTCCAGATCCATTTGGACCACACTTTGGACTTTTTGCTTTGTCTAGACTCAAGTTCTCTGAAATCTCATTGTGTCTCTGTGTCTAATCAGATTTTGACCCTTTGAATTCATCTCATATTTCTTGCTCTGAGCTCACCCCATGAATTCATGCAGAAGGTGAGATTCTTGACTCCTAGGTTCCTTAAACATGACTGTCCTCATCCCCTGGCACTTTCCTCTTAAGGTAACCCTTTTATATTTCATTAAGATTCCAGGAGATCATCCATGTCAAACTGAATGAAAGTGAATTTATAAGAGAATCAATGCGCCATAATATTTTACGTTATTATTTTAATTTAGTAGTAAATGAGCAAAACTTTTAGTATAAGGTATACATCTGCAATTATCATGTTATGTTAAGAGGGCTACAATAAAAATTGTTTAGTTAAGCCATTACATATATGTATACACATATAAAGACACTTCACAAAAAAAAAAGACACTTCACGAAGGTGAACAGTTAAGTTGTGTTACTGTAAATGTTTGATAACCCAAAGTTGTCTTCTTCATCTTAAACCTTCATAATTATTAACACTGTGCTTTGGTTTGTAGTTCTATTACACAATAAATGATTACTTTAAGTGTCTGCAAGGAAAATTTACATAAATGCTGAGGATATTTTAACTTTTATTTCCTATGTCAACATACACAAAAAATGGACTTATAGACTACATCTCTCTTCCATTCTTCAATTCTACTTGATCAATACCAATAATTTTTAATTGGGGGGAATTTCCCATGAACTATGATTCTTTATGTCAATATTTCATTAATTCAAATAATTTTCCTGTAACCAGAGGGGAATTAAACTCTTACACTATATAAGTATAGCTCAGTATTTTTAACACAGTATAGAGAAATGATATTTCACTCACGTATAAAGTCTACAAAAGCAAATAATAACACTGTGGGATTGAACTTGCAACATAAGAGCTATAAGAGTTAAATTCACTACACCAGGTTATAGTTATACCTCTATCTCTTTTAATTCTTTCAACACCTCATAAGGTCAACATTATTAGAATCTTGGTATTGTAGATGTGAACAGGGAGGCTCATAAACAGAAAATATTCCAAGTCTTGCTGTAAGGGATGAAGGAAGAAGACAAACTCACTTTTTCTCCCATCCAAATCCTATGCTCTTAATTCTACCCTAACACATTTGTGGTCAGCAACATTTTGCTTTAAAATTAAACAAAGATTAAAAAATTTACATTCCCATTTCTCCTTGCACAAATAGTACGAAAGAGAAGGAAATGGTTTAGAAGAGTGCTGGTTTCAGCGCTAACAAATTTTAAAAATGTTAAGGTTCAAAGATTGGCTATTTTTAACTTCAAAGTAGCACTGCTTTTATATAATATTTTCAATTAGCACAAAGATGATAAGAAGACTAGCTTTGCATTTGTGCATTCTTTCAGCAAGTGCTTTATCACAGGCGTGCTTTAGATTGGAGGAGATCTACACTCGTGTCCAACAAGGTCCTGCCTTCAGTGTCCCTCCAGCAGTGCCTGACAACTTAATTCCTCCACTTGGATTTCAAAACGGCTAACAATTAACTAAATAAACCCAATCTCTGAACTAATAATGTGTTAACTGTAAGTGCCTCAACTGGGATCTCTGTTATTGCTTTATAATAGTAGCTCACTAATAAGAAATTAGCTCAATTTTAAGATATTTGATGTCCTTGAACTAAGTAGTCAACCAATCACCAAAAAGTGATGTAATTCAGTGGTTGGATGATTTCATATAATATACATGGAATGTTAAATAGGCATAACATATTGTATTAAAAATGCAAATTTATTATTATTATCATTATTATTATTTTAGTTCTCTCTCCCCTTTTCCCATTAAATATATCCTGTTGAAGATGATTATATTCAGGATAACTACTTTTGAAAATATCATGGATTTCTACTTGTTCTTAGGCAGGTATGACTATATAATTCATAAGGCCCAGCGCAAAAAGAAAATGTGAGGCCTGTTGTTAAAACATTTTAGGAATTTAAAAATGTAAAGGGTAGAGAATTAAATTAAGTGCAGAGTTCTTCTAAGTCTGGGGCATTGTGCCACTGCACAGGTTGCATGTCCATGAAGTCAGTCCTACACCTAGGTAATAGAGAGTCATGTGGTTCACTGTCAGTTATAGACAGATTCTCAGAATAATAATGTGCAGCTGAAGATACTAATGAAAACTCCAGACCTGATTTGTTGTTGGCTGTCCTTCCCTGGCTCAGGCCCACTTCAGGCTCAAAGCCCACAATGAGTTTCCTTTCTTTCCCTCTTTATTATATTCTTCTCCCCATGCCCACCTCAGCATATTAACTATTTTTATGCCTATTTGGGGTCATAAGAATGGGCAAAGGAAGAGAGAAGAGGAAATTCTGGCATTTCTATCTCACTGTAATGTCAGCCATCTTTTGATCTATGTTTCAGCTAACCACCCAAACAAACTATTAATGCCCTTTCTAACTCCTCAAACTACAACATTTAATGCAGAATCTCTGCTTAGTGAGCCCATATCAATAAATTCAGCCTGATCCAGCTTTATATTTCTTCCATTATTCAACACCCTCAATATCCATTCATACACATATACCCTTGATTTCTGCCTACATAAATTGGCAAACTCATGTAGTTCTTATTGATGTGTAGAGTACCTTCTCATGGGTCATAGTTTTTGTCTCACCTTTTGGGGCCTGTTGGGTCTTTAGCTTAGTTATAGGTTATGAAGAAAATAGGGGTAGTGTGGGCATGTCATGAAAATAATTAAAAGTGTCCTTGAAGTCAATTACTTCAAGGCATTCCATTGCAGTTTCGTCTGGAGAAACAGGATTAATCTCTCCAGAGGACTGAAGGCTGTTACCCCTGACAGTGGTGGGGGTGGTGGTTACAGGTTTTGCAGACACTGAAGAATTAATCTCTTTAGCTGAATATTGGATGCCAGACTCCTCAAGGTGGACTAAAGGTTGGGAAGTTGTTCCTTCAAGATGAGCTGGTAGTCGGGTCAGTTTCTTCAGGGCAGACCATTACAGATTTACTTGGCAAAGGGTCAGCAGAATTCACGGTTCCAATGTCCCTACTGCCACCATCATAATCAACACATATGTCCCCATCCCAAGTTTTTGGATCCATTATTTTCTCTTTAATAGTAGACACCCGGGGAGAGGCCAAGATGGCGGCTTAGCAATGTGCGCGTTTTAGTTCATCCTCCAGAACAACTTCTAAATAACCAGAAACAGTACAGAACAGCGCCTGGAGCCAAGGTAGTGACCGGACACACAGTGTACCCCAGTCTGGACCAGCTGGACCGACTGCGTGTCTCTGGAACCGTGAGTTCCCCAAGCCCTGGCGGCCGGTGCCTAGCGCCCCTCCCCCAAAGGCGGCTTCCTGGAGGGAAAGGAAAGAGACTCTAACAGTAGCAGGGACTGAGTCCAACCAAACACCAATTGTGGCATTAATAAACAAATTCTGACTACTAAAAATAGGCCCCCAGCTCA
>PVIY010042563.1:0-20885 GCA_004026745.1 Myrmecophaga tridactyla | reverse complement strand
CGTGTTTGCCATGTGCCCTTCCAGCCAAGAGAGAAGCCCTGACTGTGTTTGCCATGTGCCTTCTCACTTGAGAGAGAAACCCTGAACTTCATCGGCCTTCTTGAACCAAGGTATCTTTTCCTGGATGCCTTTGATTGGTCACTTCTATAGACTTGCTTTAATTGGGACATTTTCTTGGCCTTAGAACTGTAAACTAGCAGCTCATTAAATTCCCCTTGTTAAAAGCCATTCCGTTTCTGGTATATTGCATTCCGGCAGCTAGCAAACTAGAACACTAACATTGCATTATTTCCTCTTGTATATTTGGAGCAGGATTTTCGAATTAAGGAAACATGCCTGTAAAGTCTGATTAACGAACTTCACAATGGCATTGTGTGATATAAGAAGATGCAGTGTAATTAAAGAAAACCCTGATGTGGTTTATATTCTCTGCTGTACTCTTCTCTGTATTTGCAGTTAGCTCAAATTGATTGATTTGGTTTTGTTGGTCTTGATTTCTCTGAAGGATCCATCTATGTATATTTAAGTTTTTTGAGGGGTGAAAATTATTTTGAAAATTGGGTTAAAACACTCTCCTACAGGCCCACACTGATTTCCTTCCTCCAGTTACTCAATTCAGATGACAAACCACCCCCAACCCCCTGCAGTGATCGATCATTCAAAATGAATGATAGAAGAGGAGACTCCTGGATGAAACTGTTTTTTGTTTTTGTTTTTTGGATTAACACTAAGAGGACTACATTGTTGAGCTTAACCAGCTAATTCATGGTCAGTTCATTTAAAAAATGAGTGATAATATATGTGCTATATTAGTTTAAAAAGGGGGAAATATTCTGTATATTTTGTTACCTTTTACAGAATAATAAAATAATCATATATGTAAAAGTGTCTATGTATATTAAAGTACCATTGTTGTAGTGTGTTGATTGAAGACCATCTGATTACCTGGAAAAGATGAAGTGCTGTTGATTTTAGCCTTTGGATTAATTCTAACAAGTTCTGCACAACTATTGCACATATATCAAACAGGAAATGGTTATCACATTATGAATGGGCAAAAATAAAACTAAATCAATGAGTGCTTAAAAGCCAAAAAGCACCCTGCTAAGGTAAAAGATAAATGACTAAACCATAAACCTTGAAAAAACAGATGACTATTCTTTGTGGCCAGGAGATTGTTTCAGGCCATCCTTTTCATTTTTATAATTTTTTAAAAGGACACATGAAAACACACCAAGGTGGCGATGGCCCCTGAAAAATTTTTTAAAGATCGTGATGCACTTTTGAAATTGTGTGCATGATTTCTTGCCTAGAGCCCTGCTGAATCTTTTTTCAAAAGCATAAAGAAAGTCCCTCAGGATATTTCACAGTGTGAGGATACGCAGCCTTCTTTCCTGACAGGTCATTATTGCATATCATGCTGGGATTGAGTACAGGACTGGCGAGTGGCTGCCCTCCCTGCCTCTTCTGTAAATGTATGTGGGACTCAAACTTTGAAATCTTAAATGCCCATGAGAGCTCAAAAGACGCCTGATGATTGATTTGCACTACAGGACAGAGCTGACACAAGAATTGAAGTTTAGTTCAGCAAGATTGCACTCAGGGTCCTTGGCAAAAGTCATATTGTGTGAAGTTGACTACCATGCAGATATGACCACTTGCTGTAGGTTTTTGTGACTCGGTGCTACAAAATGTCTTTTTGTTGTTGTTGTTGCATCTCATTTTAAATTTTGTAATGAAAACTAATTTCTTCAAAAGGGAAAATTTAACTGCAACAGAAAAATTCTACCAAGCTCCAGCGGGAGAATGGAAACCAATATAGGGTAATGGAAGCCATAGGGAGGCAGATGTTGTATGTCTAATTGTTATACAGCTTTCTAAGTTGGGGTACATCACAGGAGAAATTGTGCTTGGAGCAAAGCTCCTTTCTTCTTTTAATGATGATCTATTTTGTGGTCATTACAATATTAAAGTTCTAGAAAATGTTATACCACACAATTCATGGTGTAACAAGATAGTCAAGAAATCCCTGGAGGAAATGATCTTTATAACTAATATTATGCTTTTAATTATTTTTTCCTTGTGTTATGTTCATTGTAAGAAAATGAAAAAATACACAAATATATAAAAAAAGAGGCTGAAAATTATTTAGAACTCTAATACACAGAGAATACAGTTGGACACTGTTCTAGTTTGCTAGCTGCTGGAATGCAATATACTAGAAACAGAATGGCTTTTAAAAAGGGGAATTTAATTAGATGCTAGTTTACAGTTCTAAGGCTGAGAAAATGTCCCAATTAAAACAAGTCTATAGAAATGTCCAATCTAAGGCATTCAGGGAAAGATACCTTGGTTCAAGAAGGCAATTGAAGTTCAGGGCATCTCTCTCAAGCAGAAGGGCACATGGCAAACACAGTCAGAGTTTCTCTCTCATCTGGAAAGGCACATGGCAAACACGGCGTCATCTGCTAGCTTCTTCTCCTGGCTTCCTGTTTCATGAAGCTCCCTGGGACATGTTTTCCTGCTTCATCTCCAAAGCGCTGACTGATGGACTCTGTGCTTCGTGGTGCTGCAGCATTCTCTGATCTCTCTGAATATCCCATTCTCCAAAATGTTTCCTCTTTTATAGAACTCGAATAAACCAATCAAGATCCACCCAAATGGGTGGAGACATGTCATCACCTAATCCAGTTTAACAGCCACTCTTGACTAAATCACATCATCCAGGAAGATGATCTGATTACAGTTTCAAACATACAGTATTGAATAGGGATTACTTCACCTTTATGAAATGGGATTTTGATCAAAACATGGCTTTTTTAGGGGGCATACTTCCTTTCAAACCTGCACAGACACCGCTGAGAATGCTTGGCTGGATATCCAGGGAATGCAAATCTACTGAAAATATCATAAAATATCAAAGACATTTTGATTTTTTGTTGAAAACTAATAAAAATTTGAGTTGATTAATTTTTCAAGTCAATTGGCCAAATTTGCTTCAGAGTTTCCTAAAACTATTTTTGTCTGTTTAATAAACAGCAGACACATGGAAGCAAAGATAGTTGCTTCAGACAATTTAATTGAATCAAAGTGAAAAGCTAATCATAACTTGGTAATATAAATGAATCAAGGTGCTCTGGTATAGAATTAAACATTCAGGCTCAAAGGCAAGCTCTATTGACATTTTAGTTGTAGTAGCAGCTAAACTGAGATGCTTCATAGACCATCTTTTCATATGCTAGTACGATTCCTTGCCAAGTTTTTATCTACAGCATTTTCTGGACAGGGGGAATATGAAGACTCTGCACATATGCCTAAAACCCACAAGTCTTGAAGACTGATATTTGTAACCTCACAGTATCCCAAATAGCTATGTGCTTTGTTCCTAATATTAATATGAAGAGTTTTACATTTGTTTTTGTTTTGTCTGTTTTTTTTTTTTAATTTTACCTTCAGTGGTGTTTTTTATTTATAGAAATGGACACTCAAAGGCTTATTTTGATCTTTAAAAATAACGTTCAACTACTTAAATTTACACATATAAAAACTTAGATCATTTTTAAGTTTAGCTTTCTCTCTTTTTTTATCTTTTTTTTTTAATTTGCATATGGGCAGGAGGCACCAGGGATCGAACTCCAGACCTCCAGCACGGCAGGTCGGAGATCTGCCTGCTGAGCCATGGCAGCCGCCCAGCTTTCTCTCTTATTCTAGTTATATGTGTAGCAAATTCTAAACTTATTTTAAAGGTTTGAGTAATTTTGAATAATTTTTTAATAATTTCTGGTTCCAATTATTAACTTAATTAATCATATTTAAACATGTAAACTATAATTAAAAATTTAATAATTTATTTTTAAGTTTTTTTCATTTTTTTACTTAAAATTACCAAGTGCTAAACTTTTCTTATAGATCTAATAAATTAAATTTGTAATACGAAACTAGAATTTTCTTAAATATTTTAATACTATTTAAAATTATAAGAGTTCAACTGAAAAGAATAAGCCTAAAATAATTATGCAATTAGAGTTTTTATTTGAAAATTACATGGATTTTTAAATGAAATGACATAATTAACGACCCTTTTATTCTAATTGGCAGGTTCTGTTCAACATTATAGAGACCAATAGTAAACATGTGCCTAGTCTTTTCTAAGAAAGACCAGTGCTTAGTTTGAGTATCTTAAATATTTCTATATTCAATTTTAGATCTTTCTGTTACTGAAAAATGCCATCACTCTTACTGAGGAGCTATTATATCATCCCCCAAATTTGTAGCATTAACTTTCCAAATCCGTCATGTTTGTAAAGAAACTATGTTATATTCATGTTCCTGGATTCATTCACATCTTCTCACAGAAGGCTGTGGCTCCCTCCCAGCTTGATTTCTTGATTGGTTATTGCATTTATTTGTCTCTCAAGATAAGTAAATGTATTTTCTGCCCAAGTCCAAAGATTTTTTTAATTGGATGGGAAATTGCATTATTTCATATACTTTCTGAGCTTATGCAACTCATATGCTTATTAAAATGATAGTTACTTCAGTTTGAGATTCCTTTTGGTACTTGACTATTAGGTCTAACATACTGATGTTTGCTCAAAACCCAACAATTGCCATGTCTTTGCTGTTGATTCTATGGGAAGATAACAAAAGGTGACAGTCAGGATAGTTTTGCCTAGAATACTCCCTACTGAGTTTCTCTCCTGTTTGAATAGAACAAAAATTCAACACAGATGGGCTCTAGAAGGCAAGTGGGCTCAAATTGCAAAATAATGTAGTTTGTGGAAGTGGGACTTGAGATTCTCGGAGTTTAGTGAGAATAGTTGGTCATTTTTCTGAATTTAGGTCACTGCAACATTTAAATAAAGCAGGGAAGGCAATTTAGAAGGTAACTGGTTTCTGGGAATTTTTTGATGCGGCGCTGTGTAAAGGTGGGTCAAGTGGTTTGAGAATTGCCCATCAGCAGTGGCAGTGGCAAAGGTAGTGACAGAAAGCATCAAACCATCAAATTAGGGTTGCATGACTTTTGGAAAATCTCCTAATAAATAATTCCTTCTTAATGTCATCATCTTCCTATATAGCATCTCACTTGCATATTAAAAAGAGAAAGAATCTTCACGAATACACTTCTCCAATTTTTCTTGAAACATATCGAGATTGGCATACTGGCCCAAGGAGCACCATAAATCTGTAGATCCCAATGTATGGTCCCAATTGCAGCTTGGAGTCAAACCAAGCCAAACTCAGTCAAGGTTAGCCCACCCCAGCCAAACTACAATTAAGGAACTGAAGGGGAAAATTATTGTGTGTTTCTTAGATGGTTTGTTAGGTAACAGTATTGTGGCAACAGCTAACTAGTTTATCTATTTAAAATCTTAACACAACAGATAAGGGATTTCTTGAGGGAGTGTTACTGGCAATTGGAGCACTGAAAAAAAATTAGCTTACAGAAAAGAAAAGAAAGAGGAAACCAAAACTATTTTATTGGAAATTTTACCTGAAACCGTACTTTGAGAAGAAAATCACAGCTCATATTGAGCAAATATATGAATGATCCTTGAAGTCCATGAGGTTATTACTTATTACTCTCAAAGGAGTATTAATGAATAGAAAGAAATCTAACAATTATTATTCACTTTACAGGTTGAACAAACACCCAGAAAAGTATTTTATTTCATTCATCCAAAAAATATTTTTGAGCTCTTATTTAATAGCAAATCTGTCATGAAGTGAAGAGATCCAGAGCTATGTGCTTGTATGGTAAGGAGGAGAAACTGAGGCCGGTGAGGAGATATTCATGAATAGATTTCAAGTAGGCTTCAGCTATATAAATCAATAGTGGAGAATGATGAGTGATTAGGTATCGTCAGAGTTCAAGCAGCAACTGAAGGCAAGTTTTTGGTACTAATAATAGTTGAAAAAGTATCCATGGAAAAGAGGAGGAGAAAGCTGAGGACAGAACTCAGGTAATGCCAACACTTAAAAATGGGACAAAACAACTCCTGCTCCATGGAAGAAGATAGTGGATGGGAGGAGAGTAACTGGGATTGTGTTCCCAGGGGGGTGAGTAACCAAAGAGGGCCCCCAAGGCGTTTGGGGGAGGAGAGAAGCATGGAGATTAGGATAGGGAGAGTGGGGTGGATCTGATGGACTGTGATCCCCACTGGAGATGGACTGTGGCACATGGGGAAGAGCAGATCTGAGGGAACTGAGGGTCCCTCCACGCCAGCCTGCCCCAGCAGCTGGCTGGGGAAACCTCTGCAGCAGACAGTGTCTGTGGGGAGCCCAAAAGCGGGCATGGTCCCTGGGTGCTGGGAGCATTTGCCCGGCCGGGTGCCAGGAATAGCTGTAGCAGGGGGCACTGCAGTTCAGCTGATCCCCCCAATGCTAGTCAGCTCCCCTGTCCCATGGGCTGGGACCAGCCGTCCTGCTAACGCAGGCCTGGAACAGACCCCCAACATGCACGCCATCTTCCAGTGGCTGCTGCAGGCAAAGAGCGGCAAGACTGAGGGAGGAAGTGTTTCAGGATTTCCAATCATTGGTGAGAAGTGGAAAGTATAGGCTAACTGCTACAGCTGGGGAGGGGCAAGCCTGAGGGAAGGAGGTGCTTCAGGATGCCACCTATTGGTGAATAGGAGTAAGTGCAAGCAGGCTAACTCCCTGTCTGCCTAGTTTTTTGTTGTTATACTTTCACCTTTCCCCCTTTTTTAATTAAATATATTTCTCTCTATATATTTTTTATTAGTATTAGTTATTTTTGTTTTACTTTTATCTATTTTATGTATTTATATTATTTATTATTTTTATTTCTTATTTCATATGTATATTTTATTATTCTATTTTTTTTCAATTTTTTTTTTTTAATTTTCTCTCCCTTTGGTGGGTATCAGTGTGACTTCATTCTTAATGTATCTTGGAGTGTCTCTTTCTAACTTTGTGGCCTACTATTGTTGTTGTTGTTGATTTTTCATATTTTTATTTAATTTTATTATTTTTTTTTCTTTTTGGGAGGAATGCATGGCTGGGATTCATGCCCAGGTCTCCCACAGGGTGGGCAGCTGTTCTACCATTGGAGTATCCATTCACCCCTGCCTAGCTTTTAATAGACCCTCAAGTTGAATTGCAACCCCTACATGAGATTTGAACATTGGTTTGGCAGGGAATAACTGAAAAACCAAGTGCAAAAGGAAATTTTCAATGCAAAACCAAGTGAATATAAAACTTTAGACAAATAAAGGAAACCAAGTTGCAAAATAACCTTATTAAGATAATCAAATGCCCCAAACACAAAAGAAAATCCAAAGCATGTGAAGATCCAAGTAGAAATGACCTAGTGAATGACCAAATCAAAACTCCAGAGGGGACACAGAGTATGGAACAACTACTCAAGGATATTTATAAAGAAATAAAGGATTTCAGGAAGACACTAGACAAGCATAAAGAAGAATTTGAAAGATTAAATAGAAAAAAGACACATCTTACAGGGATGAAAAATATAGTAGACTAAGTTAGCAATATACTAGAGACACACAATAGCAGATTCAAAGAAGCAGAAGGAAGAATAAGTGAGCTGGAAAACAGAACACATGAACTAGAATGCACAAAAAACAAATGGTAAGAAAGATGGAAAAAATGGAGCTGGATCTTGAGGAATTAATAGACACAACAGGTACATAAATATAAGAATCATTGGTGTTGCAGAAAGAGAATAGAACAGTAAATGGCTAGGAAAGTTAGTTGAAGATATACCTAGAGAAAACTTCCCAATCCTTACAAAAGATATAAATACACAAATAAAAGAGGTCCAACAAATTCCAAATAGAATAAATCCAAATAGGCCTACTCAAAGACACATATTAATCAAACTGTCAAATTTTGAAGAGAAACAGAATTTCCTGAAAATGGCATAAGAAAAGCAATCTGCTGTAACATATAAGACTGAGTTCAGGCTACACAGCAGATGGAAGCAAGAAAGCAGTGGTATGATATATTTAAGATCCTGAAAAAGAAAGGCATCCAGCCAAGAATTCTTTATCCAGCCAAGTTGTACTTCAAAATTTAGGGAGAAAATTAGGCCTAAGAGTCACCCCCAGAGAAACTCTTTTGCTGATCAGATGTGGCCTCTCTCTCTCTCTCTCAGCCAACCCAGCAAGCAAACTCACTGCCTTCCCCCTCTCTGCATGGGACATGACTCCCAGGGGTGTAAACCTCCCTGGCAATATGGGGCAGAAATCCTAGAATGAGCTGAGACTTAGCATCAAGGGATTCAGAAAACCTTCTAGACCAAAAAGAGGAAGAGAGAAATGAGACAAAACAATGTGTCAGTGGCTGAGAGATTTCAAACAGAGTCAAGAGGTTATTCTGGAGCTTATTCTAATGCATTATATAGATATCTCCTTTTTTAGTTTAAGGTGTATTAGACAGGCTAGAGGGAAATGCCTGAAACAGTAGAGCCGTGTTCCAGTAGCCACGTTTCTTGAAGATGATTAGATAATGATATAGCTTTCTCACAGTGAGTGTGTGATTGTGAAAACCTTGTGTCCAATGCTACTTTTATCTATGGTATGGACAGATGAGTAAAACATATGGGTTAAAAATAAATAAATAATAGGGGAAACAAATGTTAAAATAAATAGAGTAGATTGAAATATTAGTCATCAATGAAAGGGAGTGGTGAGGGGTATAGAAAAAAAATAGGGGGAACAAAGGTTAAAATATACTGAGTAGATGGAAATACTAGTTGTCGATGAGAGGGAGGAGCAAGAGGTCTGGTATACATGAGTTTTTTCTTTTTGTTTCTTTTTCTGGAGTGATGCAATGTTCTATGAAATGCTTATGGTGATGAATATACAACTATGTGATGATATTGTGAGTCATTGATTATATACCAAGAATGGAATGTTCATATGTTAAGAATGTTCATGTTTGTATGTTGTTATTTTTTGTCAATAAAAATATTTTAAAAATTGAAAATTAAAAAATTGAGGGAGGGATTAAAATCTTCAAAGACAAATAAAAATTGAGAGAATTATTTAACAAAAGATCTGCCCCTACAAGAAATAGAACCAGAGCTTTCACAAATACATGGATATTAAACAACATACTTGTAAATAATCAGTGGGTCAAAGAAGAAATTGCTAGAGAAATAGGTAAATATGTGGAGATGAATGACAATGAGACTACAACATATCAAAACTTATGGGATGTGGCAAAGGCAGTACTGAGAGGGAAATCTATTGCACTAAATGCCTCTATTAAAAATGGGACAAAGGAAGAACAAAAAAATGTGATCAAGGACTGGCTGTAGAAGTAGAAGTCCACTTTAGAATTAATCTCACAAAAGCCAAAGGAAGAGATAATTTCAATTATGGAGAATTCAACAATGTCAAATGTTCATGAACATTTGGCTATAGCATGGGCAAAGTTCCCATTGGATTTGGCAACTAAGCATTCACAAATGATCTCAATTATAGAAACTTCAGAATGGGGAGAAGTAATGAGCCAAAACACAGTGGGTTAAGGATTGCTGGGCTGTTTAACAGAAAAGCCTTTCAATAGAATTGACTGTTCTAGAAACTTGACTGTAAATGGAGCAGAAATTTAAAAAGTATGTGTGACTCCTGATTTGCTCTCACTTGTTCAAAGAATGTTCTACTGAGCTTTCTTTCAAAAATCATCTGTATGCATGCATAAATTTTTTTATTTTCATTTATCTTTTCCTTGCGCTGTTATGCCATACTTTCGAAAAGAGTATTTTACTATATAGTAAATATATTTCTTTTGTCAGGTTCATATAATTATCAGAATGACCCCATATTGAATCCTATCTAGGGAACTACATTCAAATTCCTGGTTCTACTTTTAGTAAATGCGTGTTCTTTTGTAGGTTATCTGAGCTTTTCTAAGCCTCCATTTCCACAGATGGAAAATGGGGTTAATATCATCTACCTCATTGACTGGATATCAGGATTAAATACAATATGAAATTCCATAGGAACTAGCACAAAGTAAACACTCAGTAAATGGAAAATATTATCTTTGCAATTATTAATATTACTATAGTGAAAATAGCATTATGCAACATTTACTTATATTTTAGATTTATGGAATTAATGACTTTGCTAAAAAACGTTGAAATTGCAGCCACCTAAGCCTAATGCACAGTTTTTACACAGGAGAGTAGGAAACTTGTCATACTTCCTAAGTTTCCCTCCTCAGCTCCCCCACCGCATACACCCAAATAGCACCACTCCTTACTCCTCATACCACATAAATACTCCAGAATTAAATATATCTTAGACCCTAAGTACGAAACTTAATAAAATCCATCTCTTGTCCTTCCTGTCAGAGTCCTTTATGCAATCAAGTCTTGGTTGAATGATATCATAGGATCTGCTCTGTCTTCTCACCACCTCACAGCATTGCCTGCTTTCCTCTTTCCAATAGGCTTGTGGTCTGCTGAGATACATTTGTTCTTGTGAGAGCTAAAAACCTTCTCATTATTTGCCACCATGATCTCGTACTGTATGACTGTCCTAACTCCCAAGCCAGTATCTTCTCCCTTTACCCTCTTGAAAATGTACTATATCCAAATGGAAAATTTTGCCTCAACTAAACACATCACAAAGGATCCTCAAGGGGTCATTACTTGATGCTGCCATACACTTTCCTCTATTTGATTTAAAAATACCTATAAATAATAGGCTTCTAAAACACCACGGAATTTCCTATAATTTGTAACTTAGAAAATTTCATTTAATGAGTAAAACTATTCCTCTTTATTTTGGATAAAAACAGGACCAGCAAACATTTAATATTAATCATTAAGTACTTTAATAATGGAACAAATTGACAGAGTATTTATAAAGTACATTTAGATATTTGACACAGAAAAATAACCCCTGGGATTCTCCCAAATTACTCTTTGATTATCACTTATTTAAAAATCTCTATGAGTTTTTAAGTTAAAATTTGAACCATTGAGTCATTCTACTGATTTTTTCCCCAGAAGTTAATATGAGATTTTAAAAACAAAGAGAAGAGAAACTCAGGTCCCATGTAACCCCAGATAGAAATGAAAGATGTCCAAGGTTATAAAGTTACTAATAGGTAGGCAGATAGGAAAGCAAGCATAATTATCTGACATGCATTTCAATTCAATAACCTAAGAGCTTTTTTTTTTTGGCTGAGGTGGGGGGGTGGGCATGTCTCAGAATCAAACCCAATTCTCCTGCATCTATGAGCTTTTAAATAGCACTTTCTTGTTTTAAGCATTAGCATTAGTTTCCTATTGCTACATGATAAATAAGCACAAATTTAGCAATTTAAAGTCACACACATTATTACCTCACAGTTTCCAAGGGTCAGGAGTCCAGACACACCTCAGTTAGATCCTCTAATTGGAGTCTCATCAAACTGTAATTTAGGCATCAGGCTCGATATACGTTTTGCTTTACTAATACATCATGTTCTTTTTCATTGGTTAAAAAGTTTAAGAATTTCTAAAAGCCTGGCATAATCATGAAATGTAATAATTATTTATTATTCTCACACAAGAGAGTAGGTTAACAAAATGATTCTGTTCAAAATTATCTAAGTCTCTGAATTTTGACTTACTTTATCATCTTGCTCCTCGGCCATGAAAGTAAAATTTTGCCCATTATAATTTCAATCTGATTTCCTACTCTTCTTTGAAATTAGTCAGGGGACAAGGTTTTGACAACTACATGGGAAGCTGTTTGGCACTTTAACAAGCCATTCACTTAGGGTTCTTTTTTCTTCCTATTCAGTCTGGTATTCCCTTTGCTCTGTCTTATCTGATTACATCTCCATTTCTTCCTCCAATATCACATTGCAAGCATCTATCTAAATTTTTAGTGCGCTATCATCTGCTTGGCTTTTTTTTAGTTCTGCTGCTTATCTAGCAGTTTTTTTCCCATAGAATCACTTCCCTTTGTAAACTATGTGCCAGGTGTATAGTACTAATTAGCAATGCTGCCAGATGAATCTTGTTTAATTTTCTTTTTAACTTTGCTTTAAATTTATAGAAAAGCACATGTTCAAAATGTACTGAACAGCAGGGGTAGCACTTTTTTTCAGAAAAGAATTGAAAAGTACATATATAGCCCATTTTATTTATATATAAACATAGTGCTGCTCTTCTACTGGTGGTTGTCTGTAGGTGATTACCCACAGCAAGACACGAGTAGGATTTACTAGTAGAAATTAGTGCACTCAGTACAGTAGGAAACATTTAGCCACTTAGATATACTTTAGGAAGCATCTCTCAATGGATGGGCTTGCAGAGCATGATTCTAAACAACAAAGCAAAAGTTAGCATCAGACATATTAAGTCAATGTCCTACCTCATACATACAGATGACAAAACCTATCAGAAATCACTCTACCTTTAAAACCCAAAAATCCCTTTCATAAATTTCTAAACATGGAGAAGAATATTATTTGGAAGAGTGAGAAAGTTTTGTGTTTGCCATAGGAAGCCCATTTTATACAATAGTAGCCCTATAAAATTTCTTCATATATTAAAATGTTGAATAATTTTTTAAATGTTTGGACTAAAAGAGTTATCTGATATTATCCCTCTGTTTAAAATCTAAATATTTGTTTAACTTGATAATAATAATAGAAAGTAAATATACATGTATATTGTGTGTATGCTTGTATTTGACATTAATTTTATGTTCAACAACATTATGATCAATTTAATTAGGGATATTTTGTAGTGAAATGGCATCTTATAACTTTCAATTAAGGAAAAAAAAGAATTTTCTTAGTCATGTCTTTTGACAATTCATCCAGATATGTCTAAATATTTCCTGTCACTCAGATTTCCTTATTTCACAAGATTGTTTCCTACAGTGTAGGGTTGTTTTATTTTTATGTACTATAACATTATAAATTTTGTGGAGAAGATATCTGCTTAAATTGGGCCTAAGTTTTGACCTTGTGATCCTAAGTTGGAGCTTGGCACTATCCAGAATAAATATACATCTTTATATCGCAATCCTGAGAAAATTCTTATATTATTCCAAATAAATATATTTTAAGATTAAATTTCTAGAATTTTTTTTCAGTGATTTCCAATATGTTCTTCTGTACACAATCTATCTACCTGTTACTCGGCTTACATGAGTGGAGGCTAAAATCATGCTTGATACCATAGGCTGAGATTACAAGAATTTTTTTAATGGTTCTTTAATATTCTTGTTGTCAACTAACACCCTGTTTTGTTTTCTTGCCATAAAGCTCTCAATAAGTTTTTTGAATTCTAAAATTTATATTTGACATATTTTTTAACATTTCTGCTGAATTCATTTAATTATTCAGTAAGTAACTACCAGTGCCGAGCACTGGCTCAGGTGGTGAAGTGCATTCCTAGGCACAGACACGTTCTCTCAGATCACATGGATCATACAATCTCTAAAAAGAGTTAGACATTAATCAAATAATCACAACAATGAATGTATAATTGTAAATTCAGATAAATCCTCAAAAGGAAGAAGCCCTGGCTTCTTTTTTACTGGTTTCGCTTGTATTTATTTTATTTTATTTTATTTTATTTTATTTTATTTTATTTTATTTTATTTTATTTTATCTTGTTATATTTGTCCTGTACTTTCACTTTGGGGATGTTTACTAATCTTTATTATTTTGCTCAACATATTAGTGATTGCTGTTAGTTTTGTGTCATCTGAACTACTAATGAGCATGCCCATATGTCTTTAGACAAGAAAGACACGCCTTCAAATCTCAGTTTTCATATCTAGATAAACACAAATGATATTGCATTTTCCCAGCCTATAGAACAAGGTTGTTATGGAGATCAAATGAGATATTTTATTTGAAAACCCTTTGTGAAGGCAAAATGCTACACGATATCAGGTCTTATTACTTGTCTGAGTTAATACCCCCAAAATAGAATCTTTTCTGCATAATAAAAGTTTCCATTAATCTATTAAACAATGATCATTAAATATATTGGTCCCACAAGTTAAAAATTTAGTCTTACTATTTGGTCCATTTTGTTCATAAAGATACTGTGACAGAGAGTCAAATGACTTGATGAATTAAGGTATAATTGTATATTTTTTCTCTGATTTTTCCACTATATTCCTTTCTCATTTATTCACTTAATCAGTTAATGAAGCACCAATTTGATCTTCTTCTTGCTCACCCTTCTTGGTGGTATCATAACTAATTATCAATAATTGATTGGCAAATGTCCGTCAGATTTTCACTTACCCCATCCTCTCTTTTAAACTTTTTGAACTTTATCCTATAGTTTTCTAATTTGTTATGCAAGAGATTAAGTATTACTACATGTTGTCACTTTTCCTCTCTTTAAATTCTGTTTCCAATTTCAAAGATAGCTTTTCTTTGTCCTTTCATTTGATACTGACTGTGCAGGTAGATTCTTAATGAGCAAGAGGTGTGGAATCATACTGAGAAGATATGAGGAGTGAATACAGCTTTTAAATACACTTTTATCCATCTAATTTTTTTTTCCTTTTGGAGGTCAGTTATGAAACATATTTTATTAGTTCCTGTTTAAAATTTTTGAAAATAAAAATTTGAGATTCATGACATATTTTGTAGCAACTATCATAATAATTAACCCTCAAAGATTAAAATTCTTTGCTAATTACCATTCCTTGAACAACAACAAATGTGGAAAAGTAACATGAATTTTGACAAATTTCAAAGTCCTGCTTTTTATTGTCTCATTCAAAACTAAACCAAATCATAGTGTTTAATTAAAATTTACATACTCTTTTAGTATCAAACCGTTCTACATGGGAAAAAAAACAAACAAAACTTTGTAAATTAACAAATACCTCCAAATTTCACATTGCGTTAAAATGACACTTATTGGATTCTTTGTCTGGTGTGTCTTAACTATGCATTCATAGTCAAAGATTTCAGGTATAAATTTATCACTGGTTTAAAAATTCCCTCATTCATGTACAAAAAACTACAACTAACATTATCCTTACCAAGGAAAGGCTAAATTCTTCCTCCTTAAAATCAGAAACAAAGCAAGGATTTCCACTTTTGCTCTCTTATGCAACATGGTGCCAAACGTTCTAGCCAGTTCAACAAGGCAAGAAAAGGAGATAAAAAAGTATACATTAGAGAGGAAGATTAAAAATGGTGCTTATTTCCAGATGGCTGGATTGTCTCATAGAAAATCACAGGGAATCTACAAAAAAGCTAGAACTAATAAGAGAGTTCAGTAAAGTCTAAGAATACAAAATAAACATACAAAATCAATTATAGTTCTATATATTACCACGAAACAACTGGACCAAAAATTATGACTAAAATGCCATTTACAATTCTTTAAAAAAGAGTAATATTTAGATCTATCAAAATATTCCCAAGACTTGTATGCTGGAAACTATAGAGTGACAATGAAAGAAATCAAAGATCTAAATAAGTGGAGAGTTGTAGTGTATTCCTGTCAATCTCTTCGAAATAGGTTTTCCTATCAAAATTCAAGTAAAATGCTTTGTAGAGCTATGTAGACAATATTATGCTGAATTTTGTATGGAAAGTCAAAGGAATTAAAATAGCTAAACAGTTAAAGCAATTTTGAAAAAGAAGATATAGTGGAAAGAATTAATCTACCTGACTTGAAGATATATTATGTAGTACAATAATCAAGACTCTGTAGTATTGGCAGAGGGGTTTCATGGATCAATGAAACAAAATAGAGAATTCAGAATTATTGGTACAAAAATAGACTTAAATTGTTTTTGATAAAAGCACACAGGAATTCAGTGGAGGAAAGGTAAGCTTTTTTTCAAATGGCACTGGAACAATAGGACATCCAGAGACAAAATGAACCTTGACCTAATTCTCATATCTTATACAAAAATTAACTAAAACTTGTTCAAGGAATTAAAAGTAAAATGTACACTGTAAAACTTTTAGAAAAATACAAGGAATTGATCTTTAGGATCTAGGGCTAGGGAGAAAGTTCTTAGACGTTTAACACCAAAAAAGAATGATCCATAAAGGAAAAAATTGCTCAATAGGACTTCATCAAAATTCAGAACTTTTGTCTTGCAAAAGAGCCTGTATAGAGGATGAAAAAACAAGCTACAAATTGGGAGAAAATATTTTCAAACCACATCTCCAACAAAGGATAAATATGTAGATTATATGTATATATATATATCCCTAAATTCAATAGTTAAAAGCAAACAAACAATCTAATTAGAAAATGAGCAAAAGACAGAGGCATTTCACCAAAAAAGATATACAGATGAAAAATAAGTACATTAAAAGATGTTCATCTTTTTAAATTTTCTTTTTAACTTTGCTTTAAATGTATAGAATAGGACATGTACTATGGTTATCCATTAGGGAAATATTAAAACCACAATAAACTATCACTACATGCCAATCGTAATGGCAAAAAAAAAAAGTGTTAACATAAAATGTTGGTGATGTTGTGGAGAAACACTGTCATTTGCATGTTTCCAGTATGAAAGTCAAATAGCACAGCCACTCTGGAAAATAGTTGGTCAGTTTCTTGTAAAAATAAACATGCAACCAGCACATTATGATCCAGAAATTGTACTCCCAGACATTTATCCCAGAGAAACAAAGATTTATGTTCATACAAAAACCTATGTACAAATGCTTATAGTTTTATTCATCATAATAGGCCAAAGATGAAAATGAGTCAGATTGTTCTTCAATAGGTTAATAATTAAAAACAAACTGTAGTATATATCATAGAATACCAAGTAGCAATAAAAAAGGAATGAACTATTGATATATGCAACCAACTAGATAAATCTCCAGAGAATGATGTTGAATGAAAAATTATTTATATAACTTCTTGAAATGACAATAGTATAGAAATGGGGAAAAGATTAGCAGTTGCCAACCATTAAGGAGGGGTAAGGTGGAGGAGAGAAGTGGATATGTCTATAAAAAGGCAACAAGAGGGATCCTTGCAATGAGAGAAAAGCTCTGTACCTTCACATTAAAAATGCTGATATCCTAGCTGTGATAATGGATTATATGGCTTTGCAAAATGTTAACTTTGGGGGAAATTGGGCAAAACCTATATGGGATCTCTCTGTGTTATTTCTACAACTTCGTGTGAATCTAAAATTATCTCAAAATAAAAAATAATAAAAAATAATTTTAATATAAAAATTATTTAATAAAAATAATTAGCAATAGGGAATTCCTATTTATATATATATATATATATATATGTATTAAAGTGGAACAGAACAAAACTCCAGATGAAAACCATAAAAACACAGGCAAGCAATTTTTCTTGCTATATAGCTATATAATCATCATCAAAGATCAGGGCTTCCTGATTACAGCTCAATAATTTCCAGTATTTCCATCTAGATAGCTGGGCAATGACCATTTTAACTTCTTCATATTGGAAAGGGGTGTTGACCTTATGGGGTAGGGGAATGAACTGCTTGATGCTCTTGGAGAGATTGGTACCTTGGGTTTTAGGGCTTATTTGTCATAAGATCACTCTGGAGGCCTTAAGTTTCTAAAAAAAAATTAGGAAAACTTTTATACAGACTTAGAGCCCAGGGCATTCCCTGTGGTTTTCAGCAATACTGTAGGTTGGGGCTTGGAGTACTGTGGCAATTTGCAAGGTCCGATTGAAACTTGCATACTAATAACCTCCAGAATGACTTCTTGATTCTATGTGATAACTCTTAGCCACTGAAACTTACTTTCTTCCAGTTCTTTCCACCCATTTGGTCAAGAAGGCATTCTCAATTCCACAATACCAGGGCCAGGCTCAACCCTTGGAGTCATGTCCCATGTTGCCAGGGAGACTTACACCTTTGGAAGTTATATCCCACCCATGGGCAAGGGTAGTAAGTTTATTTGCAGAGTTGGTTTAAAGAGAGATGCCACAATTGACCAACAAAAGATGCTCTCTGTGGGTGACTCCTAGGCATAATTATTTACAGGCCTAGCTTCGGTTTTGCAGAAATAGGTTTCATAAGGGCAAGCCTCAAGATCCAGGGCTTGGCTTATTAAATCGAGAGTCCCTAATGCCTGAGATAATATCAGGAAGTCTCCATCTGGGAGAGTTTTATCAGTTCCACACTTTTCCTCAGTCCTTCAAGGGGACTTTGCAAATACTTTTCTATTTTCTGCCCAAAATATTCTGAAATGTATCCAGGTATTGTGTTAACCTGTAATTAACACAATAAGATCTCATTCTGTGTAATTAGGTTGTTTAAATAAACTGACCAGAGAGGTTAAATTAGAGAGTCTGCTACAGATAATTTAACTTTTGGGTCAATAATCTCTTCCTTTGGTCACACACAGAAGGTGAAGTTTTAAAATACATACAATATCCTTCTTTACTCTGTATTCTGATTTACCTTAGTCTTCATCAGGTCCATTTCATTCATATCTCTAATTGAAGCCTGATTTCTTTTTCGGCTTCTTTAACAGTTTTTGTATGGAGTATGGAGTAATGCTGACTTTCAGAGCCACAGAATTCTGAGTCTCAGGTGTTACACAGATACCCCATGCTCCTGGGAACTACACAAAGAACACAACATCTCAGAATTTAGAAATAACAGTTAACAACCCAAGAGTAGACGTGACTGCTGTAAGAGCTTCCACTCTAGGAACCTTTATAATGAGCCTTATTTCAACATTGTGTAATCCTTAATCATTGATTGTCCAATCTCTGCCCACTTTCTATCCCCTGATAACCTATGCACTCAAATTCAATTCTCAGAGTTTGTTCATTTGATTAGTTTATATCAGTGGGACCATCATTATTTGTCTTTTTGTTTCTAGCTTATTTTAATCAACATACCATGTCCAAGGTCAGTCCTTTAGTTACATGCCTCATGACTCTATTCCTTCCTACACCGGCTCAATATTCCATAATATACATACACCACCCTTCCATTCATTACTCGATGTACCCTTGGGCCACCTCCACCATTGCAAATTGTGAAAAATGCCACCATAAACACCCATATGAAAATGTCTATTCATGTCCCTATTTTCCGTTCTTCCAAGTCTTTGTCTGTTAATGGTGTTGCAGGATCACATGGCAGTCCTGTACTTAGCTTCCTGTGAAGCCACAACACTGCCCTCCATAGGGGCTGCACCATTTTACTTCCCTACCAATAGTGAATAGGTACATCTCTCTCTTTCCACATTTTCTCCAGCACTTATATTTTTGTTTATTTTTCAAACAGTTTTAGTCACACCCATACAATCCATCCTATGTATAGAATCAATGGTTCTCTATATAATCGCATAGTTATGCATTCACCACCACAATCTATATGAGAATATTTTCATTTCTCCTGCAAAGAAAGAAGAGGAGAAAAAAGAAAAAAAAATCAACAAAAAGAATCCCATACCCCTCCCTTAGATCCCCCTCTTATTGACATTTCACTTTGGTACACTGCCTTTGTTACAACGGATGAAAGAATACTGCAATGCTACTGTTACCCATAAACCCTATTTTGCATTAATTGTACTTTTTCCATATGCTATCCATTTTTAACACCTTGCAATGGTGAACTTCAGTTGTTCTCCCTCAAGTAAAAACTTTCTTATATTTGTACATTTAATCAGCTTGATTGCCCACTCTAGGTTTTGCTACTTTGTACAGTCCCATTTTTTATCCTCTATCTTTCCTTCTGGTGTCATACATGCCCTTAGCCTTCCTCTTTCAACCATACTCATATTCATACTTGTTCATCATACTTACCCAATATTGACACAGTACTTTTTTATTATCTATTTTAGAATGATTTCTGGTCAAAGACTTTTCTATTATCTAATTTAAATTATTTCTAGATAGTTTTTGTTTTTGTTTTATTAGAATCTAATGTACATCTCAGAATTTTTTACGTTTCTTCTGTTTTAATACTGAAAACAACATTTTGAATAAAACATTTGAGAGGAAAGGAATGTATTACCCTCAGTGAGGCACATGGAAGGTTGTCATTGGTTTCAAATAATGAGGAATTTATGAAAAAGCTTAATGGTGTTATGTTGATAAACTTTATTCTGCTCATTAGTTTATTTTGTATTTCTAGATGCAATTATATTTTATGGTGATGAATTCATAGCAAAGAAATATGCTCTGTAGGTAAAATTAAAATAACTGTGTACTTGGTTTGAGCGACATAAATTCTGCCTGAAGGAGTGCTTTAAGAAAATTAAAATAGCTCCAAAGATGTAAAATTTAAAAGTAAGCAAAATAGTGTCCCCAGAAAACTTCTGCAGTTCTTCCATCTTCCACAAACCTGGTCAAAAGATGAAGCAAAAGAAGGGTGTGGAGGAGTCCTGCAAAGCGTTGACGCAACAATAAGGAAGGTAAGCTGTGAGTTCTACTTTTTTTGCCTTGGAAAGATTCCTCTTATTTGAACTGACAGAAGTTAATCAAAAAAGAAAGCTCAGTAAGACTTTCCCCCCTTTTTTTAGCTCAAGAAAAATGCATTTTAACAGCTTTTTTCACCTTTACGTATGATCAGACAAAGAGAAAGTAAAGGGCCTTGCAGGGCTTTAGGAAAAGGAAATCACTGGCTCTAAAACTTTTTGGAATATGTGTATACCCTTAGATGCTTCCTCTCCATCCAAATTTAGCTTCTCTCTTCTCTTAGAGAAGGAATTATCCACACTTTTCTTATGTTAGCCTTGGATTCTGCTTAAGGTTTTCTTTTTAAACTTTTTATTTTGAAATAATTTTAGACTTATAGATACAGTGCAGGAAGAGAACAAAGTATTCACCCAGGTAAAATGTTAACATTTGGGCACATTTGCTTTGTCTCTCTCTCTCTCTCTCTCTCTCTCTCTCTCTCTCTCTGTGTGTGTGTGTGTGTGTGTGT
>PVIY010042562.1:0-20864 GCA_004026745.1 Myrmecophaga tridactyla | reverse complement strand
TAAAAGTGGAAAACACAATTACACTAAATTAATCATAAATTATGTATAGAGTTGATTAATTTAAAGAGATTGAGATTAAGTTAATTTACAAAATTAACCAATTCTTCTGTTTCTACTTTGATTTATTATTCTTACTATAAGTTACCTTTTATAGCCTCCCTTCCTTTTCTTTAACTTTTCTTTATTTGTCTTTTAAACATATCCCATCATATGTGTATACTATAGTTAAATATTCTACTTTTCAGTCAATGTATCCTTCAGCCACCTCCTTCCATTGGGCATCATGTGTAATGTCCACAGTCAACAATCCATGTCTCATCTTATTGTCACTTAGTTGTACAGTCATCAATACTCTAAATTTTATACAATTTCATTGCTCCAATGAGAAAAATAACCAATAAACCTTTCTTGAGGGAAAGTAACCTTGTTAGTGCATTAATTTGGACATTTTCTTGGCCTCAGAACTAAGCTTGTAACTTATTAAATTCCATTTTTAAAAGCCATTCCATTTCTGGTATATTGCATTCCAGCAGCAATTTAACAAACTAATACCATATTATTAAAAAAAATGAAATAGGAGGGTTAATGCTTCCTGATTTTAAAGCTTATTACAAACCCACAGTGTTCAAAATAGCATCATGCTGGCACAAATATAGAAGTATTGACTAAAGGAATCAAATAAAAAATATGGAGTGAGACCACCAAATGTATAGTCAATCGATATGCAACATGGTCCCCAAACCTATTGGACTGGGACAGAATAGTCTCTTCAATGAATGAGCATGGGTGAATTGGATATATGTGCCAGTGTGAACCTATTAGGTACTATGAAAAAAACATGTTTTAATTTTGAGTCAATCTGGTGGGGACAGCCATTCCTTTTAACCCTTACCCAATATTGTAGTTTGATTAGATTATCTTCACTGTGATGTGGCATGGTGATGTGGCACATCCATTTGTGGGTGTGAACTTTTGATTAGATGGACAAGGGCATTTCTCTTATAGCTAATGAAAATGAGCATTTCTTCATGTACTTTTTAGCCACATGTATTTGTTCTTCAGAAAAATGTCTATTCACATCTTTAGCCTATTTTATGTTGGGTTGTTCTTTTATTGTTGAGTTGTATGATTTATTTATGTATTAAGGATGTCAAACCTTTAACTGATATGTGATTTCCAAATATTTTCTCCCATTGAATTGGTTTTTGAACAGTCTTTTAAGGCACAGAAGCATTTGATTATGAGAAGTTCCCATTTGTCTATTTATTCTTTCATTGTTTGTGCTTTGGGTGTCGAGTTCAGGAAGCTACTTCCTATTACTAGGTTTAGAAGTTGTTTCCCTATTTTTCTTCTATGATTTTTATGAATTGCCTCTTATATTTAGGTCTTTAATCCACATTGAGTTAATTTTTGTATAGGGTGTAAAGTAGGAGTTGTCTTTCATACTTTTGGCTATTTCTTTCAGCTGGGAAGGCACATGGCTCTCATCTACTGGTCCCTTGCCCCTGGGGTCCATTGCTTTCAGCCTCCATTCCCTGTGATTTCCTCTTTAAGCATCTATGGGCCTTCATGTATCTCCTTTGGAACACAACTCTGGATTCTAGCTTGCTTTTCATGTCATGGGAAGGCACATAGTTATGTCTGCTGGGGTCTGCATTTCCAAATATCTAGGTCTTGTGTTGGTTCTGTCACCTCTGTTCTTCAAGCATTAGCATCTGTGTAAGCTCTGAGCTCTCTCCTAAATATTTCCTCTTTTAAAGGATTCCAGTTAACTAATCAAGACCCACCTGGAATGGGTAGAGGCCCTTGTTCATCTAATCAAAAGTTTACACCCACAAATGGATGTGCCACATCACCATGCCAGATCACAGTGAAGATAATCTAATCAAACTACAATATTGGGTAAGGATAAAAAGGAATGGCTGTCCCCACCAGATTGGATCAAAATTAAAACATGGCTTTTCCATAGTACCTAATATGTTCACACCGGCACATATATTTTAGCTATTTAAGGTCCTTGTTTCATTTCTGATCTTAGGGGAAATGCTGTCATTCTCCATTCATTAGAGAGTTGGTCCTGTAGTTTTCCTTGCTTGTAGCACCTTTACCTGATTTGGGTATTAGAGTGATGTTAGCTTCATTAAATGAGGTAGGTAGTATTCTTTTCTCCTAAATTTTTGGAACAGTTTGAGAAAGATTGATGTAAATTTTTTTTGGAATGTTTAATAAAGTTCCCCTGTGAAACCATCTGGCCCTGGGCTTTTCTTTGTATGATATCTGATGACTGATTGAATCTCTTGTGACTAGTTTGTTGAGAGCTTCTATTTCTTCTCCAGTCTGTATAGTCTTTTTGTATGTTTCTATGAGTTTGTCCATTTCTTCAAAGTTGCCTTGTTTGTTGGTGTTTAGTTGCTCATAGTATCTTCTTGGAATATTTTTATTTCTTTACGGTCCATGTTAACAATTTCTTTCTCATTTCTGATTTTGTTTATTTGCATGTTCTCTCTTTTTTTTACTTTGTCAGCCTACCTAGGGGGCCATTGATTTTATTGATTTTCTGAAAGAATGATCTTTTGGTTTTATTGATTCTTTCTATCATTTTTTTATCTCCAATTCATTTATTTCTGCTTTAATCTTTCTTATTTTTCTTCTTCTATTTGACTGGGATTAGATGCTTTTTCACTGCTTCCTCCAGGTGAGTCATTAAATCCCTGGTTTTTCTCTTTCTTCTTTTTTAATATAGGCATTTAGGGCAATAAATTTCCCTCTTAGCACTACCTTTGCCACATACCTTAAGTTCTGATATGTTGTATTTTCATTTGCATTCATCTCCAAATATTTACCTATTTATCTAGGAATTTTTTCTTTGGCCCATTGATTGTTTAAAAGTGTATTATTTAATCTCCATATATTTGTGAAATTTCTTAATCTTTGGTGGTTATTGATTTTAAATAATTTCACATCATATTATATTAAAAAACAAAGATTATTCCTCTTTACTTACACCTAAATGTTCATATTCTCAGTATGATCTCAGTAAGAAAACGCAAATCTTTTGTATGAAAAGATCATGAAATATAAACTAAATGATATTTGTGGTGAGTGTAAATTGTTGATTTGTGGTTTGATTTTAATTTCATTTTTATAATGTAGTATAGTTCTCTATTTTTTACTATTTCTGGATCAAGAATATTTTATTTTTATGATTTTAAAATTAATTTGTAGTGTGTGAATACTAATAAGTAAACTGTAGGTTCAAAAAGAATATATGAATGAACAGAATAAGCTTTTTTGTATTCTGGAGTTGTAAAATTTTGTGGGACTATTTTACTACTATTTTCTTCATATGAGGAGGTACACATCTGGAGGTATCAAGCCATATAAAATAAAAATTTAAAAATGAACTGGCTTATAATGTAGCATCTTTGCTTCCATTCCTACTAGTGGTAATAAGGTCTTGAATTAAATTGCTTCTCAAGTACATTTTCATCATCACTCCAAATGATAAGTCAATATCTGTTTAATTTGCAAGATTATTGTGCAGACTAACTGGAGTTTAATTGGGAATATATTTCTAAATTATCACATTGAATACAAGTACAAAGGAGTATGCTTTTTTGAAGTAGTCATTAGTGCTTTACTCTTATGTAATTTTAACAGATTTTAAAAATTTACCTCTAGTATGTACCCTATTATAAGAGAAACTAGAAAACATTAAGGTAAGAATTTTTGGCATGAGAATTTTATCCTATTGAAAACTTGTAAAGACATATAAATTGTATTCTTGTGCCTGTGCTTATTTGCATTCATGTATGTGCATGTGTGTTTGTGCACTCTTGGGGGGAGTAAGAGTCTAAGAACCTTCATGATCATTTACTACAGCCTCTTCCTGTTATAGATAGGAAAATTAAACTTAATGATACTAGAGATTTTTTCCCTATAGCCCGTGAAAGGAGAGGCATAATCCTAACAGTGTAATCCATGTTTTTGAAATTGCAATTCCACTTATATCATGAATTTGTGTATATTAAACAAACAGTATTCAAATAATATCAAAAGAATGATTGTTAATAACTGAAAGGATGAAGAAAGAAAGATGGCAGTACTGAAGAACATTAATTGTGAAATTGGCCTTGAATAATTGAATAAACGTCAGCAGAAAGCCTGTGAAGAAGAGCACTCTAAACAAATGAACATGAAATGGCAAAATACCAAGCAGCTAAATTTTTTTTTTTCGCATGAGCAGGCACTGGGAAATGAACCCGGATTTCCTGCATGGTAGGCGAGAACTCTGCCTGCTGAGCCATCATGGCCCGCCTTGCAAGTAGCTAAATTAACACCTGGAATCCCAAGTAGCTAAGAGAGAATAAAGTTGATCTCAATGGAGAAAATCATGGTAGAAATCACAATGCACTGAGAACTAGTCATTTATACCAATCAATAAAAAATAGTGGGTTGTATCTTCAAGTATCCAATATCTCCCCTTAATCCATCTGATTCTCTAACTCCATTTTCTATAAGCATTCCAAAAAGAATTCCAAAAGGTGACTGAATGAAAAGAATAAGAACATAGAGTCATGCTGTAGTCAGAAGAGATGGATTTCCACACATCACTTATTCCCATAGTGATTCTGAATATTGATGGAACTATATGGAGATTTCCTACTTTCAAAATTTCATAATTGTAAATAGCAAAAATAACTAAGATGTTACGCTTTGGTTCTAACCATATTACTAGCTACATAATGGTTTAGGGAAAGTCACTTACTCATAATTTTTAGTAACTTCTTGGCTAAGGGTTTAGGGGAAGTCACTTAATCATAATTTTTAATAACTTCTTGGCTTAGTTCAGATATTTTACATTATAATTGTAAACAAACTCTCAATTTTCTGAATATTACTAGGCATTTTGATTTCAGAAGCTTTCCCATTGACAAACTTTTACTGACTTCTTTCTATTGAGAAGTTCTAAAATAGCAAGTCAAAGAAAGCCCCAGGATGGATATGCACAGTTGGCTGCAATTTATCAAAAAATACTAACATTCCTCATGATTGTAGACTACTATTTCTGACTGAATGTAGCCAGACATCATAGGTTTCACATAGAATGGACAGAAAAATATCAAGATCTGAGTCAAAGCATGTTCAATTTTATTGAAGAATATCATATAGAGACAGTACTTTAGGAGCAAAAAATATTCTTTATAGACCAGAAAGACAATGGGTTATTTTTATCCATCCCTGGCAATTCATTCCTCATGTATCCTTTGGATACCTGTTCTTCTTGAAACAGAATTTGAGGAGCAAAAAGCCAATATTTTCTCAATTACACTGGCCATTAGTGTAAGAGAGGTCCTCAGAGATATCTTTTTCTGACATTACTATATAGAAACAAAAGACTGAAAGGATAATGGAGAGGTAAACTACATGGCTTGATCTTGCTTGCCTGAAGTCAATGTTATTTTAGTTGAAACTTGATTTTCAGTGTAGAATTTAGACCATGTGGATCATTGGAATTAAATAATTTTCTCATTTAGGACAAATAATAGATCAAATCCACAGATTGGAGGAATGCAATGATCCATTATTCATATATAGTGAAGTCTCATGATACATTACTGAGAAAACGTAATGCATAATGATTCTTTAGAACCATAGTTATGAGAAATTAATTTGAACTTAAAATATATAACAAGTTCATCTTCACCTAATGTTTTCAAAATAAGTAGATTAAACTAAGTAAACCCAGAAATACATCAAAACAAAGACACAAGTAGGTCAGTGACAAAAAGACTTACCCATCTTATACTAAAAAATATTTATACATATAATAATGATAGGCTTTTTCATAGTTTCAGATGCAAATATATGCTGTTTGTTAAAGAAAATTGTTTGAAATTATCAAAATGAAGTCAGTTAGTTTAAGGGTGAGAACCTAAATACTCTACTACCATACAAATGGAAACCACCCTTTAATATATATTTTGGAATGATTTTGCTCTTCCACTGTCTTTGTTAACATTATTTTTCCATTCTGCTGTGCTCATTGGCATGACATTATTTTTCCAGCAGTCTTTTTGCAGGTCAATGATCTGATTGTTCACTGCAGAGACTTCCAATAAATGCATCAATTTTTAAAAGGAAAACATCCATTGAGAGTTTACCCAGAAAATTCTTTTGGTCTCTCTCCTTAAAATCCTCACCTTACTGTTAACACAAATCTCGCACTGCTGTTCTCTGATCTTTATGGAATTATAATCAAATTCCTGTTCTTCTACACCACTTTGAAAGATCTTCATTAAATCAAACTCCTGAATCTCAAAAAATTCTGACTTTGCTTTACCCCTTCTGAGATACTGCCAAGACTGTGAGGTGATCTCTTACTTTGGTAAGAAATAAACTGAACTTGATCTTTTTCTGGTCCTTCTTGTAAATTTGTGAATTAGTTAATGTCCATTTTGGAGCTTAAATATTTAGCAATATTCCCTGTCACAAGGATGTACTAGGGATGAGTACTGTGTTCCATCTCTTGAATTTCCTGATTACCCTCTAGGTTGATTTGTTATTATTTCTTTTTATGTGATTTGCTTATCAGGAAATAAATCCTTTCATGTACATATATAAATTATAATTTTCTTGTGATTTTGTGCTTCCCATAATTATCTTTGATATTGAAGGATTTTATCATCATCATCATCATCATAATCCTTATTTGGTATCAAGACAACCTAAATAATACAATAATAATATTCATAACTGCTAATGTCACTCTCTTTGTTTCATTTCTCTACTTCTTGTATATATTTAAAAATGTGATTCTAAGATGTATCCAATATTTCCTACTAAGAAAATTCCATAATTAATTGTATATGAGTTAAATATTACTTATAAGAATTGAACATGGATATAACATAAATAAAGTGAAGAGGATTATAGATGTTGATGTCAGAAAATTAAATTTCAAAGTATTAATATAAGAGAATAAAGAAACATTTAAATCTAGAAATATTTTGTGAAATTGCTTATTGGATTTAATTTAAAATATTATATATTTTACAACAATATTACTGCAATAATGTCATTTTCTTAGTGATGCTAATTTTTTTACTGTAAGTAATAATTTAAAACTTAGTTTGAGACTGTATAAGAATATAATTTCTATAAAGACTACAAACCCCTAAAAGTTTAAATTTAATTTTTTAAAGTTTTATTTTTCTTCCCACAATGGATACTATTAATTAACAAGATGAGCCACTAGTTTTGTAAATTGATCGAGGTAATCTCACTATAAAATTTTATGTATAGTAAGGATAATATCACATTTTGATTTCATCTCTTGATTAGGATTAATGTCTTCTTTTTTAAGGACAATTAACAAAATGAAGCAAGGATTCCAAGCATTTTAACATATAGAAAAAATATTTGAACTGTCTGAAGCACACTGTAGCAGGTAAAATAAAATACAGATTATCTTATGAAATTGATTACAATTTTATAAAGATTATACCTAGGAAGTAAATGAGAAGGGTGTGTAACTTGCAAAAACTAAACAATTAAACCATAATTTTTTTAACCCAAGTAGAAATTGACAGCACTACAGTCAGGTAAAATAGAGCAAAATTAATGAAATTCTATCAATTTGAGAAATATTACTTATGGATCTATGGATGAAATTAATTAGACACACCAACGACTCCAGAATTTTACCAATTAAAATGGAAAACAAAACTAAACCTTCCATTGAAGATTAGTGAATCTAGCTAGATTAGTTATTCTGCTCAAATAATAACATGCTTAAGATTTCCTGACATGTGATCATTCAGAAAGCATTACTTATCATGCAAAGAAGTGTTTCAAGAAACTATTAAGAATGAAATATTCAAACTGTGAGTCAACACACAGATATTAAAAAGTGTATGTTATGAAGTTCATTTTCCAGGTAACATAGTAGACCTTGGCAGGAAAACATCCCTCTGCAACAACTAGAGAAGAGAGAAAAATTTTAAATATGTATTTCAAATTATCAGATATCTATATAAACAACAAAGCTAAATTCACTCAATATTTGGAGAATGAATAGCTTCTCCTAAGTGAGCTGACAATTGCTAGTCTAAGCATCACCAAAGTTATTTTGTAGAATAGTACAAATGCTAAGGGATATATTGAAGGGGTGATGAAAAGGTCTAAAAGGAGAGTGACAAAAACAGAATTTTTTTAGTTTGTGTAACGCTTGAACAACAATTGGAAACTAGGAGAGCCTAAATGCATGTCAAGTATTTCCTAGAAGAAATTAGAGTTCTAGAAAACTGAAAGATACAGGAAGAATGACTGAAAAGATGGCCTTTGGGGATATGGTTAAGAGGTGTAATATATATATTAAAAGAGTCCCAGAGACACTGGAGATATAACATGATGGGAAATCTATTTGAACAGATATTTTTTTAATTTTCCAAAACTGATAAAAGACATGTCTAAAGATTCAAGAATAACCACAAGATCATAAATACAAGAAGTCATATCCATGCCTATCATACTCAAATTGCTGAAAACCAAAAATAACAAGCAAATATAATAGGAACCAGAGACAAAAATACAGTTGTCATGGAGTCTGAATAATAGAAATGGCATCTGGATCTATTTAAACATTTAATCAAATGGTAAAAATATAAAAAATAAAAGTGAATTTACATATTTTGTGATGAAAATATTTCATGCTCAGTAGACCAAAATCAAGAAACACTAAGGAATGTTACTTATATGGAAGAATAAGGATCTCAGAAGTGCAAGAAAAATAATGAACAAAACTGTATATATGGTGAAAAATGATGGTGTGAAGCAACAGAAACAGCACTACCTTGTGAGTTTCTTAAATGTAGAGATGTAAAATATTTGCCTCCAAGGGGAAGCAAATGAAGAAAAGAAAATGGAGTTAAAATATATGAAGACTTTCCACTAGCAGGGACTTGATAAATATACTCATTTGAAGTGGATGGAATTGATTTAGGCATGCATTTTATAATTCCTAGATATATTAGTTAGGGTTCTTTAGAGAAACAGAATCAACAGGAAATATCCATGAATATAAACTTTATAAAAGTGTCTCATGTAACCGTGTGAATGTAGAGTCCAAAACCCATAGGGCAGGCTGTGAAGCTGATGACTCCAGTGGAGGGTCTGGATGAACTCCACAGGAGAGGCTTGCTGGTCAGAGCAGGAAGAGAAGAGAGCCTGTCTCTTCTGAATCCTTCTTAAAAGCCTCCCGTTGATTAGATTAAACATTACTACTTGCAGAAGACACTCCCCTTGGCTGAGTATAAATGGAATCAGCTGTGGATGCAGCTGACATGATCATGATTTAATTGTACAAAATGTTCTCATAGCAACAGACAGGCCAGCACTTGCCCAACCAGACAAACAGGTACCACCACCTGGCCAAGTTGGCACATGAACCTGACCACAACAGTCCACCCCTTATCAACTTTGCAGCTATATACACCACCTTAAACCATACTTAATTTCTAAATAGAAAACAATAAAAGACTCGTTTTTCCCTAGCCTAACAATGCTTAACTGTCCGGCATACAACCAGAAACACATTAAATCTCTCCAGAATAGGGTGCAAGTCCTTGGGTAATATTCATTCTTAACCTTGATACCTTACAACTTAAATAGTATAACATGAACAAAGCAGCATTACACTCCTTGTTTCTGTAACTGATCACATGGTCGTAGTTCATATTTATTACTACCTTCTTCCACTACCCATTCCATGTTTCCTTTATCCTCAGCAAGCACTTCAGCTGGCCATGGTTCTTTGTCTGGTGGGGTGACCCAAACCTTCATTCCTGAAGTTTCAGAGCCATTGATAGTCCTGCCTGGATTGGGTTGTTACGATTTTCCATTGATTTTAATCACAGGGCATGGTAGTACTAAAAGCACCCCAGGGGATCTCCTATATTCCAGGACAACCCTTCTTTACATCCATTGTGTAATTGCAGTCCTATTTGGCCTTGATAGTCAGGGTCAATCACCCCAGCCAGTAATGTAATCCCCTTCTTGGCTTGTTGATCCAGGGACATGAGTAGCCCAAAGTGGCCAGGTGGCAGTCTTAGATTGCAGCTCAATGGAATCATTGTGTTTGTCCTGCTGGAAGTACTTGCCCTTTTGGAACTAGAAACTGTAAACCAGAAGAGCTCAAGATCATAGGGACAGGAAGCAAAAATTTTCCTAGTGGGTCACTAGGGGTAATAATGAGTGGTGCCACTCCCATTTCCACCCCTTGGTTCCTGGACCCATGATCCCATGATTAGATTAAACATCACTACTTGTGATGTATGGATCCTGGCTATGGGAGAAACAGCATCATACAGTGGACACTGATTCAGAGCATACCTAGCTTCCTGGAAGACATTTCCCCATCCCTTCAAGGTATTGCCACCTAGTTGGCACCATAATTGAAGTTTCAAAAGGACTTTTCACTGTTCTATCAACCCAGCTGCTTCTGGATGATGGGGAACATGGTAAGACCAGAGAATTCCATGAACATATGCCCATTCCTGCACTTCATTTGCTGTGAAGCGTGTTCCATGATCAGAAGCAATGCTGTATGGAATACCATGACAATGGATAAGGCATTCTTTAAGCCCAAGGATGGTAGTTTTGGCAGAAACATTGTGTGCAGGGAAAGCAAACCCATATCCAGAGGATGAGATTATTCCAGTTAGAAAAAATGGTTGCCCCTTCCATGAAGGGAGTGGCCCAATGTAATAAACCTGCCACCATGCAGCTGGATGGTCACCTTGGGGAAGGGCACCATATCAGGGGCTGAGTGTGGGTCTCTGCTGCTGGCAGATTGGGCACTCAGCAGTGGCTATAGCCAAGTCAGCCTTGATTTGGTTGTGGACGTCCATGTTGCTGAGCCCATGCATAACATCCATCCTTACCACCATGACCACTTTGTTCATGAGCCCATTGGGCAATGACAAGAGTTGCTGGGGAAAGAGGTTGACTGGCATCCATAGAACGGGTCATCTAATCCACTTATTAAAACTTCCTCTGCTGAAGTCACCTTCTGGTGCACATTCACATGGGACACAAATATCTTCATGTTTTTTAGCCCACTCAGAAAGGTCTATCCACACACCTCTTCCCCAGACCTCTTTGTCACCAATTTTTCAATTATGGTCTTTCCAAGTCCCTAACCATCCAGCCAAACCATTAGCAACAGTCCATGAGTCAGTATACAAATGCACCTCTGGCCAGTTCTCCTTCCAAGCAAAATGAAAAACTGTGTGCACTGCTCAAAGTTCTGCCCACTAGGAGGATTTTCACTCACCACTGTCCTTCAAGGATACACCAGAAAGGGATTGTAATGCTGCAGCTGTCCACTTTCAAGTGGTACCTGCATATCATGCGGAACTATCTGTAAACCAGGCCCGAGTTTTCTCTTCCTTATCAATTCACTGTAAGGAATGCCCCAAGAGGTCATAGCTCTGGTCTGGGAAAGAGAAGGTAATGTGGCAGGAGTGGAGACCATGGGCATTTGGGCCACTTCCTCATGTAACTTACTTGTGCCTCCAGAAACTGCTCTGGCCCTATTTCCTATATACCATTTCCATTTTATGATGGAGTGCTGCTGCACATGCCCAACTTTATGGCTTGGTGGGTCAGACAACACCCAGCTCATGAAAGGCAACTCACATCTTATGGTAACTTGGTGGCCCATGGTTAAGCATTCAGTTTCTACTAAGGCCCAGTAGCAGGCCAAAAGCTGTTTCTCAAAAGGAGAGTAGTTATCTGCAGCAGAAGGTAAGGTTTGCTCCAAAATCCTAAAGGTCTGCATTGTGATTCTCCTATAGGGGCCTGTGAAGTGTTCCCAACAGCATCTCTATTTGCCACTGCCACTTCCAGCACCATTGGATCTTCTGGATCATATGGTCCAAGTGTCAGAACAGCTCATACAGTAGCCTAGAACTGTCACAGAGACTCCTGATGTTCAGGTTCCCACTCAAAATTATCAGCTTTTCTGCTCACTCGATAGGAGTTGCAGACCCAAATGAGGAATATGTTGTTGCCAAAATCCAAAGAGACCAACTGGCATTATGCCTCTTTCTGGTCATAGGAGGGGCCATATCAGCAACTTAATCTTCAACTTTCAAGGGATAGCTTGATATGCCCCACACCCCTGGACACCTAGAAATTTCACTGAGGTGGAAGGCCCCTGTATCTTTATTGGATCTATTTCCATCCTCTCATATGCAAATGCCTTACCAATAAGTATAGAGTAGTTGCTACTTCTTGCTCACTAGGTCCAATCATGTGGGAGGGAGAAATGATCAAGCTCCCTGCAGACAGATTATGACATAGGGCTGGAGAGTTTATATGCCCCTGAGATAGAACGTGAAAGTATATTGATGACCTTGCCAGCTGAAAGCAACCTGTTTCTGGTAAAAGGTGCATCCTCTGGACATTCCTGAGGTGTAAGAGAAAGCTTTGCATGATAAATCCACTCTAACACTCCAATCTTTCTATGCCTCTGGATCCCCTCATCTACGTTATACCAGGGCACTTCTGGCATTTCAACCTCAGTTAATGTCAGCCACCTTTTGATCCTTGTTTTAGCCAACCATCCAAACAAACTGTTAATGCCTTTTCTAACCCCTTGAGCTATAATACTGAATGCAGAATCTCTGCTTAGTGGGCCCATATCAATAAATTCAGCCTGATCCAACTTATATTCCTCCCCCCATTATCCCACACCCTTAAAATCTATTGCCACACATATTCCCCTGATTTCTGTCTATATAAATTGGAAAACTCACACAGCTCTTTTGGAGTATAACATACCTCCTCATGTGTGATACTTTGTACCACACCTTTAGGGGCCTGTTGGGACTTTAGTCTAGTTATAGGTCTGGAAGAAATGAGGGGTGGTGGGGGTGGATCATGAAAAGAATTAGAAGTATTTTCCAAGCCATTTGCTTCAGGGCATTCATTTGCAGTTTCATCTGGTGAAACAGGATTAATCACTCTAGGACTAATTCCTTAAAGTGGAGGTGGGTGGCTAACTCCTCAAGACAGGCTGGAAGTGGGGTGGCTAAGTCCTCGGAACAGACTATTACAGGGTTATCTAGAGAAGACTTAACATGACCTGGCATTTCAACCTCACCATTATCAATCCATATGTCACTATCTCAGTTTTTAGGGACCCACTCCTTTCCAATCAATGCCCTTACATTAACAGCAGACACCATGAAAATTGATATTTCAGTTTACATTGTAAAGTTGCTACTCTAAGAATAAGATTCTGAGTCTGATTTTCAGAGATTTCAAGACTCCGGCTATAGGAGATAAGATTTTCCTTCAGGACACTCATAGAAGCATTTACATCTCTCAGACAGCATGAAAGCTTCTCATTTGAAGTCTTAAGCCCATCTCTTTCAGGCATTAATGTATATAGTGTATCTAACAACAACCAGCCAACATCTCTATACTTCCTATTTCCACAAAACTCTGTAAAGGTGTCAAAAATATTATCCCCCAGAGCCTGGTTTCATACAAGCAAAGCATTAAAATCTCGAATGGTGATATTTTGACTATCTGTTTTGCCAACTCACCCCATAGATTGACAGTATTCTGATTACAGAAATCAGAGTCCTTAGTGCCTTTGAGTTCAGTCAGAGTAGATAATCCAATCATAAAAACCCATTTTTAAGATTCTGTTTCTTAGGAACCACTCCTGGCATCTAGCTGCATTAGTTAGGGTTCTCTAGAGAAAAAGAATCAACAGGAAATATTCATATGAAATTTATAAATCTGTCTCACATAACCATGGAAACATAGAGTTCAAAACCCATAGAGAAGGCTATGAAGCTGATGACTCTGATGCAAGGTCTGGATAAACTCCACAACAGAGGCTCATTGGCTAAAGCAGGAAGAGAATAGAGCCTGTTTCTTTTTAATTCTCCTTAAAAGCCTTCCATTGATTAGATTGAGCCTCATTCATTGCAGAAGACACACCCCTTAGCTGATTACAAATGGAATCAGCTGTGGATGCAGCTGACATGATCATGATTTAATTGTATGAAATGTCCTCATAGCAACAGACAGGCCAGCACTTGTCCAACCAGGCAAACAGGTACCACCACCTGTTTGACCAAGTTGACACATGAACCTGACCATGACACTAGGGTACATACCAAAATATTGACATGTGGTCTTATGACAGCAACTAAAATTAAGAAAATGAAATAATAAAATAGCAATGAATTACTGAAAAATAAGTGAAAATTGAATGAACAAACAGACAAAAGAAAAAATAGCCCATTTTTACATTAATATTGTTGCTTATTGTAACAGCAATTGTATTAGATAGAAATAGAATAGGGTGCATGGGTGGTTCAGTGGTAGAATGCTCGCCTTTCATGCAGGAGACCTGGGTTTGATTCCCAGACCATGCACTCAAAAAAAAAAAATATATATATATATATATATAAAATACTCTTGTTAATACCAAATTTTTTGCAGTGGCTAGAATCATAAAACCCAAATATTCACTTTTATAATCAACCCAATTATGATAGTAGCCCAGACAAAAGTAAAATAAATGTACTAAGATTTGATCAGTTGCCCAAGAATATTTGAAAGTCAATCCATTTAATGTAGCATAACATGTTTTCTTCCAGAAAAGAAAAATGGCATAGTCATATTGATCGATAAATTAATGCATTTGATAAAATTCAATATTGATTCATGAAAAATTCCATCAGCAAACTAAGAATAGAAAGGAACTTCCTCAATCTGAAAAAGGCATCTAAGAAATATTTAAACACCATAAATAATTGTAAAAGACTGAATACTTTCCCCCAAAATTGAGAATGTCCATGCTCCCCATTGCTATTCAACATTATGCTAAGAATACTACCAATGTACAAAAGCATGTATAAGAAGGAAAAGTAATCTAATTTGGAAAGTAACAAATAAAAATGGCCTTATTTTAATGGAACATGAATGCCAATGAACAAATTATCATGGAATCATAAAATAACCTCATAGAATTAATAAGTGAGTTTACTAAGATTGGAAGACATTAATAGTTCTAATATATATAAATTGCATACAACTTGAAAATAAAATTAATGAATTGCTCTTAATCAATAATTTTAAAAATGTTTTCTAAGAAATCTGTTGAGTAAAAATGAATGATAAAGCAAGCTACATATATATAAGGTACTTATTGACAATGGGCATTTGTGTTAAAAATTGTATACAGAATATAGAAAGAATTCTTAAGCTTCAGCAATGAAAAATAAATGATTGGGGTGGGCCATGGTGGCTCAGCAGGCAGAGTTCTCTCCTGCCATGCTGGAGACCAAGGTTCAATTTCTGGTGCCTACCCATGCAAAAAATAAAGAATAAATGACTGAATGAACTATTTGATTTAATCAAAGAGGATGTACATATGGCCTATACGTACATGAAGAACCATTTCAATGCCATCAGTCATTATGTAAATCCAAATTAAAACTACTATGAGTTACCAATGCACACTATTAGAAAGTCTAAGAGAAAATAATGAAAGAATATTGAATGTGGGTGAAGATGCAGAATGAATATAACTTGCACACATTGGTGTTGGGTATAAAAATGATAATCTGGACAGTTTGATTTATTCTTACAAAGCTATACATAAATTCACAATGTTGTCTAAGAATATAAAAACATGTGTTCACACAGAAACATGAGGGTTGCTGAATATTTTATTCTTGTTAGAAAGAAAACCACACCTGAAAGAGAATAAATGTGCACCTGATTGTGGAGAATAAAAGAATTTATTCAAGATCTTGCAAGAAGGGGTGCCCAGCTGAAAAATGATAGCAACCAAAAACAGCAGTATTTATTCCTTAAGCCTAGCATGCATGCCCTGTTTCCCTGCTGATTGGATACTACAGAAGTTACAGCCTATCCAGATAGTGTAACTAATTCAAATTTCCCACTGAAGGTCCCTGCTTTTGTTATGATTTACATTTCAGTGACCCTGGCCATTACTTTTTTAAACTTGTTTCAACATATTTGGTGCCAATTCTAAGCTTGCATCAGTGGCTCTCTCTTCCCTACCTGCAAGACAGCTTGAGCTGACCTGCAGCCCTTTCCTGCATCATCTTGTGTGAAAGCTAAATTTAATTTTATTCTTACAAATCCCCCCTCTTTCTTTTTTAACTCTTTTAGTTTTCACATTTTAGTCTTTCTTCAAACTTGATAAGAAATTTTTTACACTCTTCATCATAGGGATCTTCCTCTTTAAGGAGTACAAATTGTTTTACCTGTACTGACTAGGCATTTGCTTGGTTAAGGCAGCTCCAATGAGTCTCTGAAATAACCCTTGGGCACATGTGATAGTGCAGCACCCAAGTGCTATGAGTACCCCAGCTATGATGATTGACAGTGCCACCCCTTTCCATTTCCCAAACCAGCTTCTAACCATCCCCTGAGCATGTTATCAATGCCTAAATTTTCCACCAATTCTTCAGATAAGGCCATTAGGCCTTGTAAAACTTTGGTGATAATTCCATCTGGGGCTATATTATTGGAATAAATGTACAACAACTATTCCCAACCATAACACAAACACCTCCCTTTTAAGATAGCATCTAGGGTCATCTTTTTCTCCCATGTCATTTGGGTAGCAGCATCTAACTCTTTTGCTGTTCCCTTAACTGCATCCTTGGTGTAATTGGTAAATCTTTGCTGAGTAATTCAATCCACAATTTTTGTTAATAGTGACCCACCAGAATAAAGATGACTCAAAATCCTGCACCTACTTCATTCCTAGTCTTAAACTTATCCTGGATTCCCAGGGACTCTAAGTAAATTCAATTATCAAAGGAACCAAGTAAGCTTTTCTCTCTCTTTTTCCTTGGGGGAACTTCCTCCTCCTTTTCAAATGCTAGGGTGAATGGGATGGCCAATTGGACCAGAGCACAAGTCCCCTTTCATTTCTTAGGTAAAACTGGTCTTTACCTGAGGATGCCCTTTCCACAATAACACCAAAGGTCTGCTTGGTGTATGGTTAAACTGGAGAAATTGTCAGTACTATCCTCAGTCACATCCCATGCTTGGGTACACAAGGCCATGCTTCTAAGGTCCTGAAGTCCTTCTCCCTATCCAGAGAGATAAGCAGAGTTGTTTCCTGAACCGAGGTAGAAAGTCAGTATGGCCTTGATTTTTCCACCCCGACTGGAGAGAAAAGAAAGGACAACATGCTACAATTTTCACCAGGAGTAGTATTCTGAAAAAGGAGCACCATGCATTTGAACTCTTTTTCGTGTTTCTCCATACCCATTGGAAATGGTGTGATATTGTGCAAGTATATGCACAGGGAAATGGCCTGTTGTGCAAGCATAATAGTTGTTTTTGTTTAACTCTGGACTGTATATTTAATCCATTCCACCCAGGCATTTGTATATTTGTACCTGTCTCTATTCCTATGGTTTGCTTCAAATTTTCTTCCCTGATCACCCTGACAAATTTGGGACCATTCTGTATTGGGGAATGAACCTCCAGTTGGGTGCCCTTAGGTGCTAGTGAGTTAATTGGAGAGAGAATTATTGGTGTCAGGGAGAGGATTTGTATCCTGAACCTTCCCAGATGCCTTCTCCCAATAATTCTTACCCCCATTCTATGTGCTTGATCAGGGTTGGTATACCTGTTTGAGCCTAAACTGAATTTCCTACCCTGGGTGGTGATATTGATTTTGTCTGCCTTTTTGATCATCATCAGTACAGGTTTGCAATGAAGATCTTGGCAATCTGGTGGGGATCATTTACAAAGGAAATCTTGGAAGTCCTATCAAATTTGTGAACCCCAACCACAAGCTGCAGTCTACCCCTTATATTGGGTAATCCACCACACAAAAGCCCAGGAGTGGCAAGGCCCCTCCTCCTGTGACTAAGGAGAGTATTTTGGATCACTTATTGGCTCTGGACACAGGACTTGTATTCCCAACTCAATTACCATTGATTTCTTAAGTCTCTGCAGTCTATTACTTGGAAGATATCAAGCTGTACATTTTGAGATTCTAAACCCTTGGTTACATCCACTACCAATTTGACAGGGCTTGTTGCATCCCCAATTTGGAACATTGTGACTAGTATAATTATTCTCACTTTTAAATTAGGCCTCAGACTCTTCATCTGTCTTCCTTGGGTAAGACCTTCCTTTGGCCAGGGTCACTATGAGAGATTAAAATACAGAATCCAAACCCCAAACCCAAAAAAAAACCCTGTACCCTCCCAACTATTGTCTCTTTAACATAATTTTTAAAGGGTCCAAAGTTAGAGTTATTTCCCAGGAATCACACTGTATTGTGTGACCAGCTCAGATACTGATCTTTTCACACAGCTGTAATGAGTCCAGCCTTTCTCCCATCTGGACAGCCATCTCAATTGTCAACAGAACTTGATAGGGTCCTTCCCAGGCCAGTTGTAGCTTGGACTCTTTCCATGATTTGATGAGGACCCAACTGATGAATTAGTACTGATGGACAGCTGGGGTTTGGGCCAGCAAGCTAAGGTGTCTGAGGGATGACAGAATAGAGGACAAAGCCAGTACATAACTCTTAAGGAAAGGTCCTTTGCAAAGACAGGTACTGGCATGGTCTGTCCTAAAATAAAATTCTCCTCTGGCTCTGGACCTGTAAAACTCAGAACAAGTTATTTGCTGGCAACATACAAAGGAGGGACAGTCATAGGATACATATACCCATTTTTATAGGGAAAAATTGGAAGGAACACAGGGGTCACTGGATCCAAGCAGTCCCAAAAACCTGCAGGGCAAACTCCACCAGACCTCAAAGTCTGAGAGTCATTCATCTTCAGGACTTTAAAAAGTGGTAGTCCCACCCTTTCCAAGGGCCTACCCAGTGGCTTGCCTCTCTCCAAATGCAACCCTGGGGATCACGGGGAAATCACACCTGTCTAAGTTCCACCCTCTCCAAGCATAAGGTTTCACCAGGGCCCTTTGTAATCTCTGGGGCACATGCCCAACCCCTCCACTTGGCAGCAGCCAGGTTCCCCAAATGCCAAAGGAATGCACTCAGCCTTCTCCAAAGCCTGAGGTGGCACCAATCCTCCACTGTGAGGCAGAAGGCCCAACCCCCACCCTAAGGACAAACTCACACTCTCCAAGTGCTTGGGTGGGTCCACTCTCCCATCCCAAAGCCTCCTGACTTCAGACCCTAGCCTCCATAGTTCTCCCTTGAAGCCATTTTTCATCCAATGTGTCCCTCCCCTGGCCCTCCCAGTCTGAACTGGCAGAGGCTCTCTTTATACAGCTCCTGCAACACTCTTATTGGCTTTCTATGTAGTAGTCTTGGATCATGCCCACCAGCCAGTCCCATAGGTATTGTCATATCCCTTCCCAACAAGTTATTCCCAACTTCTGGAACGTACAGCAGGGGGCTTATAATTTGGTTATCTTCCCAATAGATATTAGTATGTTTGAAAATGGGGACTTTAAATCCTTCCTCTTTTACCCCCAAAACTGTGAGGAAACTACCAGAGAATTGGGTCCCTTTTGTGATATGGTTCACAGAAGATCAAACTGCCCCAGTGTCTATGAAAAATGTAATTTTTTCCTTCCTGTTGGTTGTCAGACACTCAGGACAAACTGATGCTGATGACTCTTTCCTCTTGAGAGGAGGCCAATCTGGGCATGGAAAATCTGGCTAGGGTCTATAACATCTGAGGAAACCTCCTCAAAAAAAAAAGCCTCCATATAGACAGGGCAAGAAACAGAAAACAGTAACTGAAAAATTCTGATCAGTTAAACAGAACTTATGCTAGAGGTCTAGAATGAGTTAATTGAATGTCAAAGAACAGATGAAGAAAAAAGTCACCCAGTGAGAAAATCCTAGGTAAAAGAGTGAAAATAACCTCCAGAATAAACTAATTAAGGAAACCAAAAGTGTTAATGCCAGCAAAATATAGCCAGTCATACTAAGAAAACTGAAGCTATGGCCCAGCCAAAAGAACCAATAATTCAAATGAGATACAGGGGTTGAAATAGCTAATTCAGAATTTTTGAACAGACATGAAAGAGCTCATCAAAATTCAAATCAATGAGGGGAGAGGTTCCAAGATGGCAGCTTAGTGAGCTGTGAAATTTAGTTCATTCTCCAGAACAGCTAGTAAATAGCCAGGAACAGTACAGAACAACTGCTGGGGCTACATCAGAGACCAGACACGCAGTGTACACCAGTCTGGAAAAGCTGGACCAGCTCCAATACCACCCAGAATCATGAGTCCCATAAGCTATGGAGGCTAGTGCCCCTCCTCCCACAGGCTGGTTCCTGGAGGAGAAAAGAAAGAGACTTTATTAACAAGGGACTGAGCTCAACCAAGCTGCAATTGTGGAATTAATTAACAGACTCTGACTACTAAGAATAGACCCCCAGCTCAGCTAAACCTCAAATAAAAGCAAAAGTTACTAGTTTTTGCCCTGGAGCAGAGGGGGCATGGCTGATGAAAAAAAACTGAGGTTTTTGTATCAGACAGCACAAAATACTTGAAAAGGTCTGGACCTTAAAAGAAAGAGGGGACACATAGGACCTAGAGATACACAGAGCAACGTGCCAACTTAAGTTCTTGATTAACAAACCCAAAGAATGGGGGTACTACTCTGAAAAGGATTTTTTTGTTGTGTTTCTAACCCCAGACCCAGCCTTACAACGCACCCTCGCCCGACACCTGATGGCAACACGAAAGCCAACCCTAAACAAAACCCTCTGCTTTTTACCAACTGAGCCCCAAACTGCAGCCCTAAACATAATGCTAACACCAACACTAAACCTAACCCTAACCCTAACC
>PVIY010042561.1:0-20895 GCA_004026745.1 Myrmecophaga tridactyla | reverse complement strand
ATTATTTTAATCCTTTCATTCTTCTTTTTTAACCAGTGGTCCCAGGGATAGGGGATCAGGGCAAGGGAAAGGAGGGGAAGCAAAGCCCCTGCCACACAACCCCTCTCCCCACCCCCCTCCACCAAGTTCACTGCTTCCTGAAGCAGACAAAGCCAGTGGACAGGACTCAGAATACAGGCTCTGTGGTTCTGGATCCAAAGGTCTTACCTGGGGAGTTTTATCTTTTCTTCTTATGTAGACTGCCTGGTAATTCTTGATGTTTTACATTTCCAAATTGTTATTCAGCCACTATGGCACCACATTCTTAGCACTCATCAGTATCCTCAGCGACTTCATTAGCTTCTATTTTCTGATTTTAGAGGAGTTTCTATAGCCATGGCTGAATTTAAAGAGATTATACACATGATTTCTTGAGGTTAATTCAACTGAGGTAAAACAGACTATGTGATAAACTATAAATATTACCAATACTGTTCTCTGATTATAATGCAGTAACAAACACTCACCAAAAAGAAAGACACGTCCATCTGGAAATTTATATAATAATTCCTAGGTAATAGGAAGGGAAAAAACTGACATTACAGAATAATAAAAATAAAGATATCAAAAAGACGCATCTGAACTATGAATTCATTAAAGCAATTGATCTGAGAGAAAATCTAACTTAATACATGTTTACAATAAAACTTAAAAAATTAAAGTAAATGAATTAAATCACTAGTTCAAAAATCTAGAGGGGGGGAAAAACAATGTAAATCCAAAGAAAGCAGAAGGAAGAAACTAATGAAGATTAAGTTAACATGTAGAAACAGAGAAACTTACGATGACATTAATCAAGATTCTAGACTTTTTGAAAACTAATATTAAATTAAACAAGCTTAAAAGGGGAAAACAAATATTTAAAGGAATAAAAAGAGGGAAATAACTCATTCTTGAAACAAAACAAACTACTTTACAAACATTCAGTAAAGTAGATTTCAAATCTTAGATAAAATGGTTTATTCCTAGAAGAAAAATTACTTAAATTGATCCCAATGCAGAGAGAAAGTTTAAACAGCGCAATCCCTCCCTTCCCCAAAATAGAGGAAGTTATCGAGAAATTACTCATAAACCAGGAGCAAGCCAAGATGATTTCACCAGGGCATTCTACCAAACTTTCAAAGAAGATATTTGTACTGGTGCATACATTTTTCAAGAGGATTGACAATCAAGGAAAATATCCTATTTTTTAAGAAGTATAATATTGCCACCTCAGCCTAAAAAAGACATTACAAAGCAAAGCAAATTGCATACTTTTATCACTTGTGATAAAAATTTTAAAATATATTTGTGAGTTGACTCCAAAAATTATATTAAGAATATAATGCATTAGGAAATTCATCAGTGTAATACCCCTATTAATAAGTCTAGGAAGAAAACTTATAGGATTATCTCTATAGATGCTAAATATTTGAACAATGTAGGTGAGATAATAGGATTGTATCAATGTGAATTTCCTTATTTTGACACTGTACTGTGGATGTATAAAAGAACGTTCTTCAAGTATGTAAAAGAAAAGGAGCATCATGTTTGTATATGTATTTGTGTGTGTGTGTGTGTGTGTGTGTAGAGTGAGAGAGAGAGAGGTAAGGAGGGAGAGAGAAGGAAAGAGAGAGAGTAGAGAGTGAGAAGAATAAAGCAAATGTGGTGATATATTAACTTCTGCTATAGGGAGTTCTCAATTTTTGAAAGATGCTACAATCACCTAGGGAGTTTCTAAAAATCCTACTGCGCAGACTGCTTCCAGCCCAAATGAATCAGTAATTCCTGAGGCTGGAATTCAGGTATTAGTGTTTGCTGTTGTTCTCCTCTGCTGTTTTTAATTCCTCAGGTGTTTCCAAGCCTATCCCAGAATGAGGACAACTGCCATAGAGAGCCCGTGATGACTTCTCCATTAATCCTGATGATCTCAGAAACCCCAGGTGAGACACACCTGGGACAACACCTCCCCTAGGCACATTTACTTCTGCCACCTATTGTTGACAATGAGGGATTTGAATCAAAATAAAAAAAATTTTCATCAACATCAAATAATACAATATATCCGCGAAGGCTATGTGCTTATGCTAGCCTCATTCTAAATTTACTGTATAGTGTTTGCTTTTAATTAGGGGGAAACATTGGCATTAACTGCATAGTTTGGAAAATAGTATATGAAGAACATTTTGTCAACACAGTATAAATTTATCCAACTTCCTGCTGAAATATATGGATTTATTTCAAATCGCTTTTGAGTTTTAATCCTTTTATAAAAGGCCAATCCCCAAATAAATAATGAACTAAAAGGACATACTTAGGAATCAGGGGTGAAAAATATTTTTGCTTTGCCTATTATACTTTCTTTATTCCAGAAACTGAATACACAGCTTAAATATTTACACTCATACCTTGAACATCTTTCTCACTGAGTGAGCAATTTGCTTGTTCATGGTTACATAGTTCTGAGCTAGCTAATGAATTCCATAAGTGTCTTCTTGACACCAGTATATGATTCATGAGGCTCTTACTTCAGTTTTCCTTTGTATTCTGTTTGGAGATTATATCAAATTATTTTATTCATAATTCATCATTTCCATCCATTCTCATTCTCATTATCTTCCACATTTGCAATGTAGAGTAACCAAAACTTAAAATAGGTTTTTCTTCACATTAAGTAGCAAAAGCAGCCTCACGACACTCAGTATCTGTTTAAAGTTAGCCAGGCTACCATTACTATTTGACTAATCTACTTTGTGGTGAAAGCATGATCTTTTCAGTAAAAGGAGATGTGACATTTATGTCTCCATAAGATATGTATATGTACAATATAGTAAATAAAATGCATAAAGCAATGCAAAAAGTGAAAATTCACTTTGACGTCTGACTTTTATGTCATACTTTAGGTCCAGCTTTATGAATCTAGATTTTTCTGGCTCAGTTAGTTGCAATAATGATTTTACTCATTATTGCAAGTGAGTACAATTTATTGCAATCACAAAGAATCACAAGAATCAGATTTTTCTAATTTAAAACTCTGCAATATGTAGGTGCTCGCTCAGAGTTTCTCAAGTCGAAAACTGTAGAATGAGAATATTTTTCTTTCTCAAGGCTGTCACTTTGTTTGCCCTTCTAAACTCTTGAGCATGGTTTCAGAGGAAGAGGGCTAACTAAGCAGGTAAGCGTTAGCTTTTTGCAGTTTCTCATACAACCTGCCGATGCAGCTGCTTGGGTAGCAATTGTAACCAAAGGATTTTGCCTATAGGCAAATGTCCACAGAAGACAATTCTTTCTTAGCTTGCCTAGAAGCTCTGCTCCAGGCTAAAATTATGGCTTTGGTTTATTTTCAAATTTGCCTTTTTAACAGTTTTAAAGAATACGAAGTCCTATTTCAAGTTTCCTGTATTAAAAAAATATATAAATACATATCACTTACACTCCCCAACCCACCCCCCATCCAGGGCAAAAGCATTCTTCAAATATTTTAAGAAATATTTTGGAGCACTATTAATAAAGCAATGCTAGACCTTAAAAATCTCTTCAGTACTGATACCCACTTTTTGGAAAATTCTAAAGAACAAGTGGAAAAACAAGTTTTTCACAGAGATGACATTTGGGATTCTGGCTCAGAAATCAGAGGTAAAGGCAATAATTAAAGCCTATATAGGCAAGCATAAAGTTTCTCTGTGTGCACTCTATTGTACAAAATTATCCAGAATTTTAATAAAGATGAAAAAAATGAGAAGTTTAATGAACACAATTGCATAGAAGAAAGAAAAAGATGGAAAATAGAACCAGAATCCTTAAGACCGGCAGATTTTTGATACTAGATTGGATATCCTTTACCAAGTTCCTGGAAGTTGATATCAGAACCCCACAGTATACAATATTTGAATAATGTTTTTATATAACAAGTTAATAACTAGCTATGATGAATATCTCAAAAAATCGTTTACACTTTCATTAATGCCAATGTGAAATAATGGAGCATGTAGGGCCCATGTCTGGGTTCTTCCTATTAGGATTATTTTTTGTTGTTTTTTGTTTTTTCGGAGGTGCATGGTCCAGGAAGCAAACTATTAGGATTATTAAAGTCAAAATTAAGTGCAAAATTTTTTTATTTTGCCAGTGGGCAAAAGCGTTCAATCCTCTAACAGTATGCTGTGTTGAGAGATGAAATCTAGAAATCTCACCTATAATACTTCTACCCCATATTCATGGCATCATGACATTCAAGCAACTTTTGTTAGATGTTTTCACATGCAACCCAATGTAAATTTCAGTTTACCTATATATAAATTTCAAAAATCTCTGTAAGTTTCTGAGGGCATTTAAAGAAAATGTCTCAGAATAATTCATTTTTGTTTGAAGATATTCCTGCTAATTTTTAAATTCTACTGGGAACATCGCTTTGTTTTTATGATCACCATCCAGTTTTCTTCTCCCTTTATGTACCCAAATATATAATAAAGGCAGAACTTTCAGCTTTAAAATGAAAACATAAACAACAAAAACATATTCATGATAGGCACATGACTTCAGAAATGCCATCTTTCTATCTAAATATTTTTAGTTTGCTTAGAAAATACTTCCTCAATAAAAATAATTTAAAACATATTTTTGTTTATCCTAGTGGAGTTATAGAGTTATAGATCCAGGTTTTAATATTTAAATATTTGACTCACTTTTGCATTTATTTTTATATAAAGAGGAGAAAATATAAGAATTATTTTCTTTTTGATAGTTTGCTGTTTATTATAACTTCACTTTCAAAGTACACAAATTATCTTCACTAATTTGGACTGCAATTTATCATTTACCAAGTTCCTGTAATTGTGCTTGTTTCTCATTTTCTAATCAATGCCATTAATTGGTCTGCCTATTTATGTGTCAATATGAAGCTACTTTGATTATCATAGATTGATAATATATTTTATTTATCTGATAAATCTCTTTCCCCTTAATCATTTTTTAACAGAATATTTTGGATTTTTTACATATTTTTTCTTATGAATTCTAACATTAGCTATGTCAAATTCCAAAAACTATTTCTATTTTATTACATTTTAGACTAATCTGGGGCAGAAGTAATATTTAAATATCAAGGGCTTCAAACCAAGAACAAGTTTTGCACTTTCATTTACTCAAGACTTATTTAAAGTTTCCTCATTCCTCTAGTCCGTTGCCATCGTTATTTCTTCTTTTTTGCCATTACAAATGGGGTCTTTTACTCAGTAGATTTTTTTTGTTGTTATATTTATATACACAAATGATTGGCTTTTTAAAATTAATTCTGTTGCTAACCACTCATATAGTTTTTGAGTTTCCAGTCACATCTGTCTTAATCTTTAGAGTTTTACAGATATATGATAACACCATTTGCAAAAATGTTTCTTATTAATATACTACATAACTTTTTGGATTAGCTGGCAATACCAAAATATTTTAAATTATTATTTTCTATTAAATAGTTTGCATTTTCATGATGCTGATATTTAGCTGAGATAATTTTTATCTTTTAATTTGTTGGCAAATTCTCCTTAAAGATGTTGCCGAAAACTATTCTCCCTGCATTTCACCCAATTTTATGTAGAGTGTCTGTCTGTGTATCTGTTTTTATTGATCGACACAGAATTTCAACAAGTGCCTACTTTAGCACTTATGTATATCTGTTTTTCTCCTTTCATTCATTAATATTAACAAATCACCAAATTTTGAAATGACTTTATATTACTTGGTTGAAATTCACTTGATGCTGGTTCTTACTGTTAATATTTCATTTAAGTATTTATTATTAAATAAATTACTTATTACTTACTATCATAAGTAATATTCATCAGCAATTTTCTTCATTTCTTTTTTAATTTTCAAGTTTTGGTGACTGTTTTACTAGCTTTATAAGGATTTTACTCCATCTTCCTCTATTATCTAGGCAAATATAAATATAATTGAAGGTGTTCTCCAAAAGGAGAAAGTACCTGTAAAATATCAGGATATAACAATTTTGAAGGACAGTTTTTAAATAACTTTCTCAATCAATTCTTTAATAATTGTTCTTTTAGATTTTTGAAGATAGTTTTAGTAGTTCCAGGTTTTCAAATTAGCCTGTATGGAGCTGAGAGAGTTAGACATAAATAAGCCTTTTATATTCTGCCATAAACTATTTTAAGATAATTTGAGCTTTTATATTTCCTCACTTTTTTTTAATCATTCTTATTGCTTATTTAGGATTTTCATTTTGCAGAAATTTTCAAATTCATTTATTCACTGCTATTTTTCTGATTTCAAATTCATAATTTCAATCTCATATATTTTATATTGTTGCTTTGTTTTCCTTTATAACATTTTGTGAATTCACTGTTTTCCTTTGTTTCCACTTCTGCTTTTCTTGTAACCTAAAATTGATTTTCTTACCAACATTACAAATAATTTTATAAGTAGTGTTTTCAATGCTTTTATTTCCTGTAATTCTGCAATTTCAATTTTTGTTTATAAGCTAAAAGTTGTTTAATATTTAGGTTTTAGATTTCTATCTGGGATTTTTGGTCTGTTTTTTAATTTTCATTTTTGTTAGTGTATTAGTTTCTTGTGTTACCACACTTTGATTAGGAGAAGTATTATTTGATGCTTTCAAAAATAATAATTTTTCTTTATAAATGTGTACTTAAATGAAATAAATTGCTCGAGTGCATTTAAAGCATATTTTATAGTGCGTATATTATAAATACATAAACATATACATACATATATCCTTATATCAAAAAATAATCATAGTATTTAGTTCTTTATATAGCTAAGTGTGTTAGGACTGTCTCATCTATCATTAACTAAGAGGTAAGTAGAAACTCCTAGTATATTGATTACCTGTCTGTTTTTCTGGATAGAACTTGCTTTATGAATTTTGATGCCCTTTACTTATTTAGCACTGTGTAATGCTATTTGCCAGACTTTATTCTGAGCCCTTTATCATTATTAACTTATTTAATGCTCAAAGAGCACTTTGACACAGGCACAACTATTATCTTCACTGTAAAGATGAGGAAATTGAGTTACTAAGAATATAAGTGACTGACCCAAGGCATATAGCTAGTAATCGCTGGAAATAGGATTTGAATACAGTCAGTCTTACCCAGAGTCCCTGCTCTGAACTATTACGCTAAGCTGCTTCTTAATGTTTATTTTTTTCCCTGCATGGGAATTGAACCCAGGTCTCTGAGAACTTTGTCTGCTGAGCCAACATAGCCTTCCCTCCATGTTTTTTGATGTGCAAAAAGTTGTAACTTTCCCTAAGTTCAATAATGGACATAACATCAAGACAGAAGATCAATAAGGAAATAAGTGCTTAAACAACATTGTACACCAAATAGACTGGACAGATATATAAGGAACACTCCACCTAAAAGCAGCAGAATGGTTGTGTGCATTCAAGTGTACACGGAACATTTTCCAGAATAGACCATTTGTTTAGACCATATGTTAAGTCACAAAATAAGTTTAAATAAATTTTAAAAGATTTTAAACATACAAAGTTTCTTCTCTCATCACAATGAAATGATTAGAAATAATTAACAGGAGGGAAATCGGGAAATTCACAAACATGTGGCAAATAACTCACTCATTGATTCAAAGAAAAATCACATGGAATGTTAGAAAATCCTTTGAGATGAATTAAAATAAAAACACAAACAAACCAAAACTTACGAGATGTAGTGAAATCTCAGATGGAAATATATTTTTGTATATGCCTATACTGATAAGTGATAACGATTTCAAATCAGTTACCTACCTACCTTCAAGACCTAGATAAAGATAAAAAGTCTCTATCCAACACTAGTAGAAGGATGGAAATAATAAAGATCAGAGTGGAGGTAAATAAATAGAAAATAGAAAAGCAACAGAGAAAGTCAATGAGCCTAAAAATATTTTTTAAAAAAAAGGTGAAGAAAATTGACAAACCCTGGACAAGGTGTTTTAACTGGTGAATTCTACCAAACACTAAAAAATAAATAAAAAGCAGATCCTTCTCAAAATCTTCTAAAGATAGAAGAGGAGGAAAGACTTTCTAACTCATTTTATAGGGCCAGAATTACACTGCTAATAAAGCCATAAAAAAGACACCACAAGAAAGGAAAACAAAGAACAATATTTCTTATCAATATACATGCAAGAATATTTAAAATACTGAGCAAACCAAATTCTGTAACATATTATAAGGATTAAATAACATGACTAAGTGGGATTTATCCTACAAATGCGAAGGTGGTTCAACATACCAAAATCCATAGATTAATAGAATAAAGGAGAAAAACACATAATCATCTCAATTGGTGCAGAAAAACCAGTTTACAAAAATGTGATAAATACATTCAACAAACTAGAAATAGGTAGGAATATCCTCAGTGTGATAAAGGGTATTTATGAAAAACCCCCATTTACATCATATTCAAGCATAAGACTGAAAACTTTCTCCCTAAGACCAAGAACAAGACAACGATGCCTGCTTTTACCACCCCTATACAACATAGCTCTGGGAGTCCTGGTCAGAGCAATTAGGCAAGAAAAAGAAATAAAAGGCATCCAAACTGAAAGGAAGAAATAAAATAATTTCTATTTGCTGCTGACATGATCTTATATATAGAAAATACTGAAGAATCCACAAAAAACGCTATGAGAGCCAATGCACAAATTCAGCAAAGTTTCAGGAAACAAGATCAATACAAAGATTAGTTGTACACAGTAGAAGTGAACAATCTGAGGATGAAATTAAGAAAATGATACTGATTACATAAAAAAAGAATATTATATACTTGGGAATAAATTTAACCAAAGAGGTATAAGGGTTATATACTGGAAAGTATAAGAACATTGCTGAAAGAAATTTTTAAAGCCCTAAATAATAGACAGCTATGCTCTTTTCCTGGTTTGGAAGACTTTGTATTGTTAAAATGGCACTTCACAACAGAACGAAATACAGATTCAGCATAATCCCCATCAAAATACCTTTTTTTTTTTTTTGGCAGAAATGGTAAAGCCAATCTTAAAGGTAATGGGTAAAAGGACCTCAAATAACCAAAGCAGTCTTGGAACAGAGTTGGAAGACTCTCACTTCCTGATTTCAAAACTTACTACAAAGCTACAGCAATCAAAACCAAGTATACTAGATAAGGATAGAAATATAGACCAACGGATAAGAATTGAAAGTCTAGATTACACATGTATGATCAACTGATTTTTTTTTCCTTTGGCATGGGCAGGCACCAGGAATCAAACCCCGGTCTCCATCATGGCAGGCGAGAACTCTGCCTGCTGAGCCATGGTGGCCCACCCAATGGTCAACTGATTTTTAACAAAGGTGTCCAAGGCCATTAAATAGGGAAATACTAGCCTCTTCAGCAAAGGGTGCTGAGACAACTGCACGTCCATATGCAGAAGAATGAATTGGGAGTCCTACTTCACACCATTAACAAGAAATTGATTTAAAAAGTGGGTCAAAGACCTAAATGTATTAGCTAAATCCACAAAATTCCCAGAAGCAAACATCAGACTCAATCTTATAATTATCTTATACTAGGCAATGGTACTTTAGATATGAAATCAAAAGCACAAGCCACAAAAGAAAAAGATAGATAATTGGATTTCAACACATTAAAATTTGATGCACCAAAGGCCATTATCTATCAAGTGCAGACGACCTTCAGAATGGGAGAAAATATTTACAAATTATATGTCTTATAAGAGCTTAATATCCAGCATATATAATGAATACCTACAACTCAGCAATAAAAAGACAATCCAATTTAAAAATAGGTAAGAGATTTGAATACACAGTTCTCCAATATTTATATATAAATGGTCAACAAGCATTTGGAATGATCGTCAACATCATCATTGAATAGAGAAATGCAAACTATAACCACAGTAAGAGATACATTCATATGCAATAGAAAGGTTAAAAAAAAACCCAGAAAACTGGAAAAGGAAAAATAATTGCTAATAAGAGTGTGGAGAATTGCATGCCTCCTAAATTGCTGGTGGGGATACAAAGTAGTACAGTCACTGTCGATAAAAGTCTGGAGATTCTGCAAAAAATTAAAGATAGAATTATCGACGACAAGAAATTCTATTCCCAGGCATATACCCAAAATAATTGAAAACAAGTATTCAAATAAATGCTTGTACATGAATGTCCATAGCAGCAGTATTCACAATAGCCAAAAGATAAAACAGCTCAAATGTCCATCAATGGATGAAGGCATAAACAAACTGTGGTAGTTACATATAATGAAATATTATTCAGCCATAAAAAAGATGTGCTGATACATGCTACGATGTGAATGAATCTCAAAAACATTATGCTACGTGAAAGAAACTGCTGGGGAAGTCACAGGCATGCTCGTGGCCATCTCCCAGACATAGCCTACCCCATGCACCCTCCCTATTCCTTTTTCCATGGTGCATTGTTTCAATACGTTTGCATTGCAGACCGGGGAGAGGGTGGGGAGGAGACTGTAGATCTAATCAAATGCTTGGACCTTAACTTGAACCCAACACTAGGAACGAGAAGTTCTAGCTGCTTATCAGGGTAGGAACTATCAGAGACGGCATCCCTTCACACTGCTAAATACTAAATACCAAGTACTCAGCCCTCAGGTAGCACAGACTGTTCCTCCTCTCCAAAGTGAAGTAATGCATGCAGAGTTGTCATCCACAGACAGTGACTCAGCAGTTGGCCTCCCTGGGGGACTGGCCATGACAGGGTATCTTTCCCAACTCTTTTGATCTTGCTGGGCTGTGTAAGTAATAAAGTAGCTATTTGCTAGTCTCTGTCGTGCCTGAGCCTGTGTTCCTACAAGGCACTACGTAGCAACTTCGTCCACAGAAGCCAGACACAAAAGGTCCCATATTGTCTGATACCATTTAAATTAGATATCCAGAGTAGATAAATCCATAGAAACAGAAAGCAGATTGGTGTTTGCCAGGAGATGGTAGGAGGTAAGGGGAATTGTGAGTGACGGCTTAATTTGTATGGATCTCCTTTGGGAGTGATGAAAATGCTTTTGAAATAGATTGAGGTGATCTTTGTACAATTCTAAGAATGTATTATATGCTACTGAAATGTAAACCATGAAATTGTTAATTTTATGTTAATGTGAGTTTCACCTCAATTAAAAAAGTTATGACCCTTATATTTTCATTAAAGATTGTACATTATAAGCTACCTTTATTACTACCTTTGATACCTTTAGAATTTAACATATTCTGACAAAAGCATTGTAGCACCAACTGCATTTTTATATATGGATATGTCTGTGTATAAACACACACACACTTTTTACTCAAATCTGAGACACTTTCTCATATTCCGTGTATTGTGCACTTGTGCTTACTGATATGCCAGCTGTTTACCATTCATTTTAGAAAATTATATTATGCCTTGAATTTTTATATTTCTATTACTTTTTTAGCTTTAATTTACAGATCTGATTTGTTTTCTTTCTGATAATATTGATTCTCTCTAGCCCATTTTAGTTTATATTTAAATATGTATTTTTTTAGGGCATAAATAGATACATATTGATTCATTAATAAGAAATTAGAGGATCTAAGCACCTCTAAACTTCCTCTATTCTCCTCTCTGGTTATAATTTTATTTTAGTAATTCTAGCTGTTCAGTTTTGCACTTAAATATCTGTAACTTAAAGTCACAGCTTTAGTAGAAGCTACTTATATTTCACTACACAAGTTGAAGGAATTCTGAGCTTTTCCTATTTGAAAATAACATCTATTTCCTGTATACTCTGAATGTCAGTTTGGGACATGTAAGGTACAAAACATTTGAGTCATGCTTTCTCATATGAAAGAACATTATAGACGTTGCTTTCCAGTTTTTGAGCATCAAATTTTGTGGTTGATAAATCTGAGATGAGCTTGATTTTTGTTTTCTTTTACAGATGAATTGATTTTACTTAAATTTCCCTAGAATATTTTTTTATTGAACTTCAGTTCTTCCTTAAGATTGACCTAGTTTTTACAGTCTATGCCCCTCCACTTTGGGAAATTCAGGCTAAGGTATTAATCAGGTCTTCCTTTATTTAGAAACATTTATTGACTATATGTTTGAATTTTCAAAGGTTACTTACTTTATATGCTATGACATAGATTTTTTATATGTTATTTTTCCATATCCTTCATTGTCTTTCTATTCCTTTTTACTCTTTGCTTATTTCTAGTTTGGTTTTGCATATTTTCTAAACATTGTCCAATGACACTTTTTTTTGCTAATACTAATTCAGTGTTCATTACAATAATGTTATTTTTTTCTCTTACACTTTTTTTCCCTGAAATCAGTTTGCTCACTTTTGATCTCCATGTGTTATACTGTAGATAACAATTGAGTAATTATTACAGAGAGGCCATATTTTAAATCCTTCATTTTCTTTTTTGAGTTGTTAAAATTGGAACTACTTTGTGTTATAATTTTTTTGTTTGCCCCTTTCCCTTTTGGATTGTTATAGCTGTACTCAGTCCTTTCCAGATTGCATTTACCCCTTAATGGTGGTTGCTCTCCATAGCAATTTTGTGAAAGTGGATTTGAGAGAGGAGAAAGGTCAATGAGCTGAAATAGCTTACTTTGAACATTTTTTCTCTTGCTTGCAAATTTCTCTGCCCTCAAGGTAGTGAGTAGTCTCCTTGGTTCTGTTTTCTTTCAAGGACTCATTGTATGATAATGTGGTATTTTCTTCTTTCCAGCTGACAAACTTGAAAACTGCTTGGCTGTTTGCTCCCCAAAGCGTCTCCTTCCTCCTGCCTGCTGATAGCTTGCTTCTTGTTAGGACAGTATGTTTGGATGGATTCTTTCTTAGCTTGTTTTCCTATGACACACTACCTGTCTGATAAACAACGTTCTAAGACATCTTCTTGTTTGCTTTCCTACACAAACCATTCAATTTCAGTTAAAGACATCTGATGACATTCAGGAAGTAAAACCTAATTTGTCACTTTCTGTATAAATGTAGGAACAGTTTTCTCTCCTGGCTCTCTTGGTCTGGTCTATTAGTTTTGGCAGGTGGGTACCTGTTGGGGATTGAATCATGTTCCCAATAATAGGTATGTTCGGGGCCCAACCTCGGGTCCTGTGGGTGTGTACCCATTTATATTATGACCTTGAAGATGCTATTTGTTAAGGTATGAATGAGGATGAGTCTTAATCCAATATGGTTGATGTCCTTACAAGAAAACACAACTGGACACAGAAAAGGAAGACACATAGTGCAACGAGAAAATGGAAGTGAACACAATCCAGAAGGAAAATGAGAAGACACTGCCATGTTCATTGCCATGTCACAGAAATGTCAAGGACCAATGATTGTTGGCAGTCAACCCAAAAATACCAGTATTGAGAGAAGACATATTGCCTTGCTGACATTGCCAATTTTGGACTTTCCTAGTCTCAGTACCATGAGCTGATATATATTTTAAAAAATGGGCTTTTCTGCCTGATGCATGTAACGGACAATTTATGACACCAGTGTTTAAAAGAAAGAGAGTTTATTGCTATGTGCAAAGCAGGAGATCAGAAGGCATATTAGCCCAAAAATCTGCCTCCCCAAGTCTAAGGAGTTTAGGATTTTTATAGATTCAAACAAGAGGAGATGGAGTTGTTCCCATTACAGTATCAAACACAAGCAGGACTGAGACTAGTGCACGACAACCATCACAAGAGTAACTATAAACAGGGCTGAGACTAGTTGATTTTCAGTAATTTCAGGTGTTAATTTTTGGCTATTCTACAATATAGAAAGAAAATACATATATAATAATTTAGTAATCATAATCATGTGTTAATTCTTAATTTCTCGGATACAGAGTCAATAAGTTTCATTGATAAGCCAACCCATTGTAGTTTTTTTTTTTTTTAGTTTAAGAAACTGAAACAAACTGATTCCACTTTAAATTTTGTTAAGCATCATTACTAATTTTATCACAGGCAAGTTTTCTTTTCTATTTCTGATTTGCCTCCTCATTGGAGAACTGGATTCAGGAGGAAAATGGGCAGAATGACATTTGCTATCTTCAAGGGTAAATCAAATGTGTTTTGGGATTTTATATAAAAGCCTTGCAAAAATGGTCAGATCACAAAGTTATCAAAAGATAAAATGGACTTGATGTAAAAATAATGGCTCTATGCATTGTTGTTTTTATAATTCTGTTCCTTTCCAAAGTCTTCAGCGTATATCCCATCCATTTATGAAATTATCATATCTCATATTCAATATATAATGCACCACTATACAAAATTAATCAAATTCTGTATTAAATTATATTAATATACAGTACCAATAATGTATTCAATAATTTACCCTAACTTCTTTTACATAAATGCCAAAAAAATTACACACATAATTCAAAGAGAAAATATACCAGGCCTTTATATCTTCCTTTTTCACTTTTATGGCATTGTCTGGGTCTTGAAGAAGTAAAGTATAACTGCCTTCCCAGATAATATGCATCATAACAAAACATTTTCTCAAGGCACAAACTCATTTTAAGAGTAGTACTTTTTTTTCACATATATTTTGATTCATTTCCATTTGTTTACAATGTTCACTGCTAAATTTGGCTACCTAATCCCCTAATCCAGGCATTTGATTTTAAATATTGTTGGTTAGGATAGGTTTAAATGCTCCACTACAATTTGTGACATTTTTGTTGGGGTGGTTGGGTGAAGTAGCAGTGACATTTCTTTCAAGAGAAAGAACGAAATGTGAGAGTCCAGGAATGTTTTGTGCTACTTTACTATATACCGATTGCTATGTAGCAAAATAGTCCAAAATTTAGCTATTGAGAAAACAGATACTTATTAATTTACAGCTTCTTCAGTTGGGAATTTGGTTGTGAATCATTCAGGTGCCTATGGCTAAAGGTCTCCCTTAATATTTCAGCTGATCTGCTGACTGGGCCAGCAATGTCAACTGAAAGCCATGAAAGGAGGGATGCCACTCCGAAGCTCTCCAGCATGGCTCTTGGAAGCCCTCAGTCCCTTGCTCTGTGGGTTTCCTTCTGCACAGAGATGCTTCTTCACATGGAGGCGAGTTTTCCCAGGTTGAGTATTTCAAAAAAGACTGAGAAAGAGCACTGAAGATAAAAATCACATTCTTTTCATTACCTGATTTCAGAAGCGACATAGTATTGTTTTGCTGTATTCTCTTTGTTATAAGTAAATCAATAAGTTCAGCCCACACTGAAAGAACAGAATTAAATAAGGGTGAGAATACCAGGCGGTAGGGCTCACTGGAGACCATTTTACCTTCTGAAAGGCCGTGGCTACCTTCTGAAAGAATACGAAACGCATGAGCAGCACCAACATTCTATTACCTCTTTAATTTCTCTACTTATTTCTTTTATATTTTTAGACAGTTTTTCTACGGTGGTTATCAAAAAACCCTTTCAAAATGGGATCTGCGGTGGGTGGAAGTGATTAGGGGAGCCAGTTGTTATAGGGTAGGTGGTGAGAACACAGGTTCAGACACAACAGAGACTTTCAGCAAACAGCTCTATTCCTTACTGCATGAAGGGTCCAAAAGAGCAGAGGAAGAGATCCCATCCCGGCTGCTCTCCCACAGAGGCCACCTGCTCAGGTCAGGTCAGTGGATGACAGCGCCACCCACACCACTTCCCATAGGAAAGGAGCAGAAATCTCTTCTGCACAAAAATGGGGAATTTATGCAACTTGAGAGTTCTGACCCTGGGAGGCCTCTCCCTGAGAAGCAGCTAGAACTACTTGTTACCAGTAAAGGGTTTAGGATATGGTCAGGCATTTTCTTCTATCTAATATCTCCCCCAGCTGCAGAATGGGAACATTGAAACATTTGCGCAGAATAAAAAAGGAAGTCAGGAAATGGCCTCTGGAGTGTCCCTAACTTTCCTAGGAAGGCTGTGTGTGATGGGAACAAATCTGTCTATGAATAGGAAATTGCTCCATATCTTAATCTGCCTTAAAAATAGTTTGACAATTTGGAGTTTGTTTCAGGACAAAAAAAAAGACAACACCAGAAGCTAGCTAAGCTAGGATAGGTTGTCCTGGGGTTTAGAAGTAGAAAAACCTGCAGGGTCCCCTGTAAGATTCCAAAATTATAGCTAATCATGTAGTGTAACACATATGGACATAGGGTATAATTTCAGTTCTCTTAGCTTCATCTCTAAAGAAAGGATAGAGTACCAATAATTCAGGTTTGTCATGAGTATTTATGAAATGCAGAACTATTCTGGCCAAGTAGGCATTTAAGTGCTCAAAGTATTCTTCCTGCCTTCTTTTTTTGTACTCATCCTGTCTCTTTTCCTTGCTCCCTCCTTCACAAATGTAATAATGAAGAAATTCCTGACTCATTCACCTTTGTGTGATTTTTCTCCTACCTCGAAAAGTATATACCGTTTTGCATACCTGATGTCTTTGGTCCTGTAATCCATTGTATTTATTATTAATGTGTTTGCATTGCTCATCAAAAACTGCCCCTTCATTTCTGGCAAAATTTTTGTGCATTGTAGATATTCAACACATAGTTGTTTAATCATCTTATGTTGAATTAACACTGAGAACAGTAAAAATTATATAGTAGCTAACATTATTTTATGAAAATTATAAATACCAAATCCACATATTCTTATTATTTGCAGTCATTGCTGTAAATAAATGTGGCAGTCTTTCATATATGGCAATTTTGCCCTGAACCTTGAAATTAATTCAGAATACATTTAACCCAATTTTCCAGTTTTTTTTGAAGAAACAAAATGATTACTTAAATGGAAAAAAATCCAGTGTAGATGCATGAATAATATTTACATTTTAGAAATGTATATTTTGACAGGGAAAATTGCTCTCTCTTTGTTAAATTCAGAGCATTTGATATTTACATATAATTAATAGACCCAAACACAAATACATTTAACCTAATATTTACTGAGTTAAACTATATTTACCAAGCTAAAATATATATATGAAGTAGCTTATTACTGACTTTTAAAAATGAAATGAAATCATCAAATTTTGTGAGTCAGTTATTTGACTGAGAGAGAATCTCAGACATCTTAGGAAAATGTAAGCCACTTTAATTTGCTTCTCAGCATGGTGATTTTAGCAAGTTTGGAAAGATCCATATTGTTTTCTGCCCACCAAAGATCCTGGGTCAGTTATCTGATAGAGAAACAACTTACATGTTTGTGAAAAATACGACTATATTTCTACCATTCTCTTGTCAAAATAATATTTGCAAGATGAAGAGAAAAAGTTACACAATTTTGTATATGAGGATAAGTGCTTGTGTATACATATTGTATGTACAGGTATGTAAGTATTTTTAAGAGAGTAAGGATATACATTTATGACCTGAAAACAATTTCAACTGTATTTGTAATACTTTGAATTCTAAGTACTGATATTAGAGTGAATTTTTAATTATTACATTATGAATATGGTGAAGTTCCAGTTTAGAAATTCCCCTAAACTGTATCCTTTACTTTCCATCTTCCTTCCTCTTGCTTCTTTCAAATGCACTCTATAACTTCCTGTATTAGTTTGCTAAGCTGCTGGAATGCAATATGACGGAAATAAAATGGCTTTTAGAAAGAGAATTTAATAAGTCACAAATTTACAGTTCTAGTGATGAGAAAATGTCCAAACTAAGGCACCAATAAGAGCTTACCTACACTCATGAAAGACTGAAGCCATCAGAGCAACTGTCAACTGGGAAATCAGGTGGCTGGTATCTGCTTATCATTTGTTCCTCGGCTCTGTTGCTTTCAGTTTCTGTTTCCTGTGAGGGCTCCTCACTTGGCTTCTGTGGGCCTTCACTTAGCTCCTCCAGGAGGCTTCTGTGGGCCTTCACTTAGCTCCTCCAGGAGCCAACTCTGGGTTCTGGCTTGGTTAGCATCTTATGGGAAAGCACATGATGACTTATGCTGGGCTCTGCATCTCCAAGCATCTGGGTCTTGTGTTGGCTCTGTTACCTCTGAAGCAACTGTGCTCCCAGTGTCTGCATCAGCTCTTCCAAATATCTGTATCTGTGTCTTCAACTGAAGTTTCTCAAAGATGATTCCCCTTTTGAAGGACTCAAACAAACTAATCAAGACCCACCTTGAATGGGTGGAGTCATGTCTCCATCTAATCAAAAGGCCACACCCACAATTGGGAAATAATCCAATCAAAAACAAAAATGAAATCTCCCATGGAATCTTCTCTGACAACAATTGAATTAAATTGGAAAGTTTACAAATATAACACTCAGAAAAACTCCCAAATATCTGGAAATCAAACAAATCACTTTTAAACATACTATAGGTAAAAGAAATAATAAAATAAAAATTTAAATATTTTGAACTGCATATTAATTAAAACAAAACATTAAAATATGAAATATAGAACTCCCGAGTCAATCATGATGGGAGCATAAGACACTCCGAGATACAGTTCCTACGAAGAATTTTTAAACAATTAGCAAAAACTGGCACAGCCATCTTCCTCAGAACTCCAGAAAACATTTGACAGGCTGCAGTATCTATGTGATTGCTGATTCAAGAAAACACAACTTTAAAAAGAAACATGGTAGGAGAGGCTGTCCCACCCCCAACACACTCTCCAGTGCAATGTAGAGCTGGCTGGCCTCCCATTCTTGGTTCCTGGCCCTGCTTTGGAGGGAGCAAAGTAACCCGTATTAGTATACTGGAGTACCTGTAAATTGGTGCCATTCTATCAGGTAGCAGCCTGAAAATATGAACCAGGGTACTCCACTCTGGCTCACCCTTGCAGAATGTGCCTGCAGACAGATGTAGTTTTGGAGCAAAAATAGTGAAAGAAACTGTTAAATCAGAGTAGCCTGGGGCAAATGATTACCAGCTTTAGAACATATAAGAGAATACCCAGAGTGAAGGAAAATCTATTTCATAGGAAATAAAAGGGCCAATCAAATACCTGTAAATGGAGTAATTGCTAAAGCCATAAACCAGAACAAATGCAGGCTCAGAAAAAGATGGAGAGGACACTGCAATTTTGTTTTGGGCTGATCTTGACAGGAGAGCTAATTGTGGAGAACACCACCAATGCAGTGACAGTTTGCAAAGATTAAAGGTTGCTTTGGCATTTTTTTGTTATTAGCTCATGGGCAGAAACGTAATCTATGTCATATTACCAGCTAGAAACAAATTTAACCAATAGCTCAGGACTAAACACCAGAAGTAAAACACTGAAATATTAAAATTTATTGTATGCAGCAAAAGATTATAAGACAAATTAAAAAAAAAAGAAATTTCGCTCCATCTAAAAGAACAAGATAGATATTCAGAAACCATCAATGAAGAGTACCAGATTTCAGACATACCAGACAAATAGATTAAAAACAAAAAAAAGTCTTCAATATGAACAAAACAATAAAGGAAAACCTGCCAAGAGAACTAAAGGATATCAGAAAATGATGAAAGAACATTATGAGACTCTCATCAATGAGACAGAAATTTTAAAAAGGAGCCAAACAGAAACATTAGAGTTGAAGACCACAATAACTGAAATAAAAAAGTTTTCTAATGGGCTTCAACAGCAGATTAGAGCTAGCAGGAGAAATCAGTGAACTCAAAGATAAGGCAAGTGAAATTATTCATGCTGAGAAGCATAAAGAATAGAGAATGAAAGAAGTGAACAGAGTCTAACAGACCTCTGGAGCACCATCAAACATACCATATATACATTATAGGAGTCCCAGAAGGAGAAGAATGAGAAAGGGGCTGTAGGATTACTCAAAGAAATCACGGCAGAAAACTTCCCCAAATTAGCAAGAGACATAATATACACATTCCAGAGTCTGACATCCATAAATAGGATAAACTTGAAGAGACCCTCAGTTCAGATATGTGGTAGACAAATTGTTGAATGCCAAGGACAAAGAGAGAGTTCTGAAAGCTACAGGAGAGAAGAAACAAACCCGCTATGTAGAAGGGCATCGCAATAAAATTAAGTGCTGATGTCCCATCAGAAACCATGGCAACATGAAACAGTGGGAGGAAATATTTAAAGTGCTGAAAGAAAACAATTGCCAGCAAAGCATTTTGTATCTGGTGAAACTGTCTTTCAAATATGAAGGAGAAATAGACATTCCCAGATAAGTAAAAGTTAAGAGTTAGTCACCAGTAGATCTACCCTGCATGCAATGATAAAGGGAGTTCTTCAGACTGAAAGGAAAGGGCAATTGATGGAACAAAGCAGCATAAACAAATGATGATCTCTGATAAAGGTAACCACAAGAGTAATTATAAATACAAGTACTATTTTATTGTATTTTTGCTATGTAACTCCAGCTTTTTTTACTTCTTACAGCTTCTCAAATATAAATGCATTAAAAGTAATGATAAATTCAAAGTTTTGGACAAACAATCTATACAGATAGAATTTGTAACAAACAACAAAGAGCTGAAGGGACGAAGGATTATACAAACAGTGTGTGAGTATGCTACTGAAGCTATGTTAATATTAAGTCAAACATGATTTTCATAGATGTATGATGTTAAATATAAGTCCCATGGTAACCATAAAGAAAATAAATTGAAATTATATCCAGAAAACAATCAGAAAGAATTCAAAATGGTACACTACAGAAAATAAAATAAAAACAAAAATAGACATAGAAGAAGTATTGAAGGGGAATAGGTATATAATTTGCAATGTACACAGAGCAAAATGGTAGAAGATCGTCCTTGCATTATCAGTACTTTTAATGTAAAAAGCTTAATCCTTCCAGTCAAAAGTCATAGATTAGTAGAATGGATAAAAATTTATGACTGAACCATATGCTATTTAAAAGGTACTTACCTTAAATTTGAAGATACAAGAAAGGTTAA
>PVIY010042560.1:0-20881 GCA_004026745.1 Myrmecophaga tridactyla | reverse complement strand
CTTCCAACGTGAATAATTAGAATGGCCGTAGCCCAAACACCCACAAAGAGAGGGATAGAAAGATCAAAGGTGATGGTGGAGTTATACAGAGAAAGTAGGATTTGACAAATAAATACGATTGCTTAATCATTAAATTGATATCTCTTTTAGTCTCCGGTATTTTAGAGCAACTAGAAGTAAAAACCTAAAATTTTGGAATTATAACCCATGTTAGACTCTGAAATATGTTTTACAACTAATTGTGGTGTTCTGCTTGGAGATTTATTGCTTTTTTTGTATGTATGTTAGTTTTCACAAAAAAGAAAAAAGTCAATTGTGGTGATGAAAAATATTAATGCTTATTAACCTCCTATATTCTGGAGCAGCTTGAAGGAAAAATCTGAGAAGATGGTAGGGTAGCCCATGAAAAACTCTGTTTTGTTGAAGAGTGCTTTGAAACTTGCTTTTTTATTTCTTTACTTTGTATATATGTTATATTGTACAATAAAAAAGTTAAAAATTTAAAATAAATAAATAAATAAATAAATAAATAACAAGGGTAGATAAAGGGTAAAAATCGGGTAGATTGAGATACTGTGAGTGAGAGGGAGGGGGCAAGGGGTATGGGTTGCATGAGTTCTTTTTTTTTCTATTTTTTTTTTCTGGAGTGATGCAAATGTTCTAAAAAGAGCATGGTGAAAAATACACAACTATGTTATGATATTGTGAGCCACTGATTGTATAATATGTTTGCACTATGTATGCGGATATTTCTCAATAAAAATATATTTTTTAAAAAGAGTCTGTAAGAACTAGCACCATAAAGCTTCTAGAAGAAAATGTAGAAAAACATCTTCAAGACCTAGTAATAAGAGGTAGCTTCCTAAACTTTACACACAATGCACAAGCAACAAAAGAAAAAAATAGATAAATGGGAACTCCTCAAAATCAAATGCTTCTGTACTTCAAAAGACTTTGTCAAAAAGTTGAAGAGGCAGCCAACTCAATGGGAGAAAATATTTGGATACCACACATCAACCAAAAATTTGATATCCTGTATCCACAAATCATACAGCTCAACAACAGAAGAATAAACAACCCAATTATAAAATGGGCTAAAGATATGAATAGGCATTTTTCTGAAGAGCAAATGCAGATGGCTCAAAAGCACATGAAGGGATGCTCATTTTCATTAACTATAAGGGAAATACAGATCAAGACTACAATGAGATACCACCGCACACCTATAAGAATGGCTGCTATTAAGCAAACAGGAAACTATAAATGTTGGAGAAGATGTGGAGAAACTGGGACACTTATGCACTGCTGGTGGGAATGTATAATGCTGCAGCCGCTATGGAACACTGTTTGGTGGTTCCTTAGGAAACTAAATCTAGAGCTGCCCTATGACCTACAATACCAATAATCAGTATATACCCAGAAGAGTTGAAAGCAATGACACAAATAGACATTTGCACACCGATGTTCATAGCAGCATTATTCACAATCGTCAAAAAGTGGAAACAATCCAAATGTCCATCAACAGACGAGTGGGTCAACAAAATGCGGTATATACATACGATGGGATATTATGCAGCAGTAAGACAAAATGATGTCCTGAAGCCCATCACAAGATGGATGAGCCTTGAGGACATAATGCTGAGTGAAATTAGCCTACACAAAAGGATAGATACTTGTATGATTCCACTTTTATGACCAGCATAAAGGTATAATCAGAGGCTTATAATACAGAATATAGGGGACTTAGAGATACATAGAAGCTAGAAATGGGTGAACCGTTAGCTAAGGAGGTTGAATTCAGAGGTAAGGGAATAGATAGGAGTGAAGGTGATTCTTTAGTGGGTCTAGAAGTAATATTATCATATTGAAGATGAACAAGATTGAAAGGGGTTGTATAGACCTACGTGTCCCACTGATTAACACTATAAATATGAATTAGTTCTTGCAAGAATTACTTCAAAGATATGATTATTGTACAAAGAGTGTTTAAGTCCAGGGTACGGGGGAAAACTGCTATTGCATGCTATGAGCTATGTTCAAAAGGAAATCATCAGCCCTACTACAGCAACAGCAGAGGTAAATAAAGGGCGGAGGAATAAAATTAAGGGGAGGTTTAGATTTCTGTTTGGTGAGGGTGTGTTTCTGGTGTGCTTTCTCCTGGGAACACTGACATTATCTAAAACTGAGAATGTTGATGGACTGTGGACTTTGGGCCTCTACAATATGCCTGATGAATGCAGGTGGCTGAAGGATGCACTGATGGAGAAGTAGATGGGCGAATGATGGTGCATACTTATGAACGAAGGTTGTGCTGCTACAAAAAGGAGCAAAGTCGCAAGGCATGCGACGATGTGAATGAACATGTGGGACATTTGGTGAGACAGAATAAGCCAGGAACAAAAGAACAATCATGGTATGGTCACCTTTAGAAAATGCCTAGATTGTAAGCGTTTAGAGCAGAAACTTTAAGTCTGGAGTGGTAATTATTATTTATGGATTTTGAGAGGCTGTTTTATAAACTAATATTTAGAGATAAGAACAGAGCCGTTCAGGTTGGGGTTAAAGTAATTCAGAACACAGAGGTAAGGAAGACAGTGTCTATTTTACCTTAGAACCACACATACTTTTTGAGACCAAAGGAAGAAAGATTTATTTGGTTTGGAACTGAAATTTTCTGTAGTGCATAATCTAATTCAACCTGTCTATATAGTTCATTTGAACAACTGAAACATGGGAAGCCCAGAATAAGAAAGACATCCTTTAATCTTGTATAGATTACTGCAATGCCTGGATACAAACCTACAGTATATTAAGCAAATAATAAACAAGTATTGGCAAAGTCCCTTGAGAGATGGCAGTAAGAATACAGAACTATTAAACCTTACCACCAGGGAATCCCCTGATACTGTGTCAAATTTTAGGGACACCCAAATCAATGGGCCAAGTCCTTGATCTTGAGGCTTGCTATTGTGAAGCATAAGTATGTAGTGGAGAAGCTTAGCCTACCTGTAGGTATGCCTGAGCTACTTCTGGAGGACCTCTGTTATTGCTCAGATGTGACCTCAGTCTCTCTAAGCCCAACTCTGCAAGTGAAATCATTACCTAACCCCCACGTGGGACATGCCATTCAGGGGTGAAAGTCTCCCTGGCGACGTGGGAGATGACTCCCAGGGATGAATCCAGACCTGGCACCGTGGGATCAACAATTCCATCCTGACCAAATGGGGGAAAGAAGTGTAACTAATAAAGTATCAATGGCAGAGAGAGTTCAAATAGAGCCGAGAGGCTACTCTGGAGGCTGCTCTTACACAAGCTTCAGGTAGACCTTCCTACCTATCATAACCTGCCAACCCCCAACCAGGACCATTCCAGCCAATCCTAAAGAACACCTAGGGCAATAGATAAGATTCCACAAGGGTTCTAGGCACTAGAGTAACTTTCCAGAAACCTACAACCTCTAGATGGGTCCCTGGTCCAGAAAAGTCCTGAAACCTAGAGGGCCCAGCCTCTCCAGAACATCAGATAGTTCTATCCCCCCACCCAATATTAGTGACAGACCCTTCCCACATGAAAGGTTAGAATGGCCATAGCCCAAACACCCTTAAAGAGAGGGATAAAAAGATCAAAGGTGATAGTGGAGTTATACAGTGAAGACAGGATTTAACAAATGAATATGATTGATGAATTGTTAAATTGATATCTCTTTTAGTCTCCAGTATCTTAGAGCAGCTAGAAGTAAAAACCTAAAATTGTGGAACTGTAACCCATGTCAAACTCTGAAATCTGTCCTACAACTAATTGCGGTGCTGTGCTTTGAAATTTATAGCTTTTTTGGATATATGTTATTTTTCACAAAAAAGAAAAAAAAATGATTGTAATAAAAAAAAAAAAAAAAAAAAAAGAGTCCGGAGAAGGGGTCATCGTATAGAAGCTCACTCAGCGCGGAGTTCCTCGTGGCCTGGAGGAGACCACTGGGGCTGCTGGGCTGCCCCGGGGAGGTCCCTGCCTGCCTCCGGCGTCTCCCGGTCCAGCCCTGGGCACTGCAGGGCTGCGCTTCATGGGCCTCGGGTTAACCCTCTTGGCCTATGGAAATAAACTGAGCTTTCTTCGCTTTTCAGTACACAGCTCGAGGGAAAAGCTCCACAGGGAAACAAACTGAGTAATAAACTGAGGTACAGGGAAAGTTAGATAGTCAATATGACACACCAAACAATTCTTAGAGTCCTGGTTCCAAGGTACCGGATCTCATCTGACTTTTTCCACGGTGGGCTGAACTGAGCAGCGCACATCAGTGTAGAGGAGCCCACTGAGGAGCTCTGTTTAGCTTATTTAGGTTATTTCTGTCCTGTCTGCTCTTTCTCTTGGCCTGATCCCACCCTTTACTCTATTGGGCCTATGTAAGGAGAAGAGAATGAAGAGATTCTGAGCCCGAATCTTTCTGACTACCAACTGACTGGTCATCTCCAGGCTACGGAGTGAGGGGAGAAGCAGGAGGACAGGACCACGTGGGGACAGGTGAGTCGCATGGGCCCTGAGTCCTGGCATGTGAAGCAGGGTCCATCCTCGTTAGATGCTGAGTGCTGAGCTGCCCACCTCGCCAGGTCAGTCAAATGGTCAGTAAACAAGTTCTTGGAAATGTCTGGCTAGGTGCCCGGCGTTGATATTTTTAACCACCTAGACAGATGGAGAGAGGAAGAGCTACGGTGGCTGGGGGCAGGGAAGTTTTGGGGGTGTGAGACTGAGCTTCCCTCAGCCGGTCCTGTAGCTAAGAGACTCCCTGTCTCTGCCTTACCTGCCTTAATTCTGACTTCATCTTCTCACGGTCACTGCTACACATTTGTCTCCTGCTCTACAAGTTCTCTCTCCCTCCCTGTCTTTCACGCTTCCCACTCCTTTCAACCTTGAGGAGATTTTGGTTTCCATTCCAGACCCCAGGACGTTCTGAGCTGTGCGTCCCCGTAGAGGAGGGAAAGGGTGGTTGGTAGGGACCCGTGACTCCTTTTCTCTAGTGGAGAGATGCAGCCCTGCCAGCGGCACCCAGAGCTCCTGCAGTGCCAGCTCCACAGTCCGTCCTGCAGGACAGCTCAAATCTCCTGCAACACATGGCCCCCATTGCCCCCAACTCTTGGGAACGAATTTGATTTCCCGGAGTCTCAGGTTTGGGCTTCATATACCGACAGAGAGTAAAAAGAAAGGTCAGCGGAGGTGGAGAGGTTGGAAATGGTGACAAAGTCTGACAAGGGAAATCTGCTGTCTCTATTTTGGAAAACGAAGTCACCTGGACGGCGGGTGGGCGTGGGAAGGAGGCAGCTTACCGGCAAGCCCAGAAGAGTCTTTTGACTGTGAGCAAGGTAGAGTGGAGGCGAAGAAGAGAGGAGCAGTGGAGAGACAAGAGATGAAAATTACCAAAATTCCCAGTTTGGGGCTGTGCCCTCCTTTGCCTTCTCTTTAAATTGGATACACTTCTCTATATAAAATCTGCTTCCTTCTCCTCCCTTTTCTTTCTTGCATCTCGCTATCCCTTCTCATGTTGTCCTCCCTGCCTCACGGAGCACTCCAAGACTAACAGGAAGCCCGGGGGCGATGGGACGGGGAAGGTGATTCCGTGTCTCTTCCCACGCCCCTGCTTTACTGAGGTTGGTGAACTGCAGCACAGATGGAGGAAACTAAACCAGGGGCAGGAAACTGAGGCCCGTGGGCCTCATCGGCTTACAGACATTTTGATCAACTTGGAACAGTTTTTCCCTAAAAATTTGAATGGGTTACAAAAACGTAAAAACAGATTTCATTAACATCGACAGTTCTGGCTTCCCTTAAAAAATCATGTTTGGTCACACCAGGCCCACAGGCCTTCGCGGCAACCACGAGCTGGAGGTGAGGGGACCAGGCCAGCTCTGGCTGCCGACCTCACCTGCTCCAGTCCTGCGAGCCTGCCTGATGGTGTCTGGTGTCAGCTTGTACCCTCTGCTCTAAGGCTTCTCAATCGTGTCCTCGCAGGCCCCTAAGATTGGGCAGAGTGGACCTTCCCCCAGGCCCCAGGAGCAGCCAGAGCAGCCTGCCAGAAATGTCACTGAGGTCCCTATTCTAGCTCCAAAACACACAATTTTTATTTATAGTGCACACTATATTTGTACTGGTGTTAGTTCAAAACTGATTTATCTCCCCCACCAAGTCATCCCTCACCAAATCATGTGGGTCTGGGGCTTTAAGTAGTTCTTACCATACACACTCCACAAACAACCAAATCGGCACGGCACAGCGCTAAAGGAAGGCGGCAAAGGGAGACATGGACAGAAGACAAGAAGAGCAAAATAATCTGGAAGACAACAAGAATGAATCTGAGTGCTAAACTGTCTTTCTGGCCCCCAGCCACTCCCCCTGGTCCAGCCCAGCTCCTGGACATTTGTCAACGCCCTCTGGACAGCATCTCTGGACAGGTGTTGGTGGAAAACAAGATCCGAAAGGGGAGCCGGGCCAAGTAAGGGAGAGGTGAGGGGCCGAGAGTAGCCAAGTATGGTCAGGCAGGAAGGTTTGTCTCGGGAGCAGGAGAGAGGCTTGGAGGAAGGAAACAGGGCTCAGGGGGTGGGGGTGGGGGACGGATCAGCATTTGTCCTTTCGCCCACGGAGTTCATTTTTGCTTCATTTCCTCTTTCTTTGCTGAGGAAAATGGGGTAAAAGCACTAACTCAATTCCTTCTAGACTGTCTACATGTCTGCTCCTAACCACTTAAGGACAATGATGAATCAGGAATTTCATCCCTTCCCAAAGGGGAACTCGCTCACTCTCTCCAAGATAGGAGAGATCTCAAATCTGTGTCCGTGACCTAGGTGGGTTTCTTAAGCCTCCTTCCCCAAGCCCCCACCCTCAGGAAGACAAAGGCAGGTCTCACTAATGGGCCTCCTGCTCCAGTCCCCTCAGGGCTGCCCTGGGTGGCACCGGGAATGTCAGAGGCAGAAGTCAGATCATTACCTCCTATCTACGTTGTGCCTCAAGAGAAATGGAACACAGGGTGGGCAAGGTTCCGAGAGGCCCCACCCAGCCCCAGGCGGAGGGTGCGGGGGGAGGGGAGGGAGCCAAGGGAATCGGCCCAGACTCTGCACCAGCCGGACCCAGCCCAAGGAGCCCTGGATTTGCTACCCAGGGCCTTGGGTTCCCCGAGGTGGTAGCTCTCAGCGTCTCACATCCTGCAGGGAGGGCTGGGTCAGTGTCTTCCTACCAACTCCTGTTACAAATAGGACACAAATAGGCAAATTAAGGCCTGAGGGGGATAAGGCAAAGGCCTTCCTGAGGACACTAGGAAACGGTAAGTCCATATTTTCAGCTTTCTGGATGTTTCTAACTTTGGGGTCTCAGTAGGGGAAAGGCCAGTGGAGAAGAGGTCACCGCTGGTCTGGCCATATTCATTAACTGAGCTATTCTTGCCTGGCTCAGTCCGGCTGTCTGTCTTCTGGCCAGACACGACACATGAGGGAGGAAGAAAGGACCTGCCATCTGACCCTCCCTCGGCCAGAGCTCTCTCGGTGGCCTGCGGGATTTGTGAGCTGTGACCTCGAACTCTGCCTCGGGGGCTGCCTCTGTCCTTGCTAGTTAATGGAATTGCTGATCCTCCTGCAGATTCTCAGCCATGCCAGGCCAGATGCCTGCGGTACCCTTAGCCTGCCTGGGCTGACAATGAAGGGGGGTGACCCAGTGGATGGAATGAGTTCAGCAACACTGGACGTGCTCTGACCTGTGTTCTCAGAGCACCTGCACGCGCCATCAGGGGGACCCATGTCAGCCCCAACATGTGAGAGTGAGAAGGGTTCTGTGGAGTTTCATCCAAAGCTGTGTTTCACCAGGAGGAAACTGAAGTTTGGACCCTGGCCCTGCTTTTCTCAAGGGCACCGAGCCGGAGGCCCAGTAAAACCAGGGCCACAAACCAGGGCTTTGCCCAGGTGAGGCAGCAGGCCTTCCCCCGGCTTGCTTCTTCACAAGGCCACACCTACAAACCACCTTCCCCTCCTTTCAAAGTTTAACGGCAATAAAAATATGAAAAAAATATGACCAGACCAAAGCATGTGTGGGAAGCTTTTTTTGCTAATCATGAACTGTATCCTGAAATGATGGACTGCGAATTATAACATTGTGTGTGTTACCCACACGTCAATCAGAAACATTAGCAAATCTTCAGATTTTAGCCACGTTGGTTTGCTTCCCTTGTACATTCTTTATTCATGATATTATAATAATGTAATTGGGTGGTCCTTTTTAAGCAAAACACTATTTGCAAAACAAAGGGTATTATTCGTTTTTAAAATTCTTCTAAATAAAAGCTTCAGAAATTCTTATATTTAAAAAAAAAGATGAATTGAGGCATAAATTAAAACTGTCTTTTCCTCCTAGCTGCCCCACTCTACCCACCTGAACTCTGACATTCCAGCTTTTTTTGGATTCCACTCCCAAGCTTTTAAACTGCTTGGTACACAACCCAGTCTCCCACTCACGTCTTCCTCAAGTCCCTGCATGTAAATTCACAGACCCCCTCTTCCCAAAATTCCTGGCCAAGGTGGGAGGGGACAAGGAGACTAGGATGGAACACAGGTAGGGAAGGAAATAACTTTTGCGGACTACCCTAGCTGCCTTGGCACAGCCCGGGCTGTGGACATGGGAGCGAGCTCTCCCACCTAAGCAGGCTCTCACAGACACTAACACAGCCGTGTTAGCATGCAGGGCCTCCACCCATAACCTCTCAGGTGATCCTGCAGGGGTTTACTGCCCCTCAGAGCTCAGCCTCAACCTGCCTGGTAATATGTATTGAAAGTGGGGGAGAGGTCAATGGAAACAGGCGAGCTCCTGCCAGGAACTGCCCAGGAATGGGGAAGCTGCTGGCTGCTGTGCTCTGTTCAGCAGGGCGACCTGCCAGGAGGGGCGAGGCCAGGCTGTGGGATGGCCAACAACAGCCAGCTCTCTCTAACACTTTTGTTTTTGAGGCAGGACAATGGATCCTGAGGGGTTGCTCCACTTTTGTCCCCCTTTTCCCAGTTTTATGGGAAATGGATATATGCCTACGGAGGGAGGGGTGGAGGGAGGGGCAGGCTGTGGTCCCAGCTTTCTTCGACTGTCTCTTGTCCAGGACCTTCTTTGTTTCTACTCTGTTCTCAGGCCTGTATGAGGTGGGACTTAGCTACAGACACAGGTGTGGCTGAACGGGCGTGAATGCTGTAGGGGAGGAGAGCAAAAGGAGACTTTTCACTGCATTTACTCTTTGTTTCTTGCCACTTTCCTTCTGGCTAAGTCACAGGCTGAAGTGTGATGGGGAAACCCCAGTGACCTGTCCCCAGCCCCTCCCCTACTCTGCACACCACCTCAGAAGGCTAGAAAAAGCAACACACCAGTCATCACTAATTGCTCAATACCGCTGGAATGTTCTGTTTCTATTCCTGTTTCCTTCTCTGTTCTCTTGGCTGCTTCTGCCTTAACTTCGGCAAAAGTGCTTTCGGAAGGCTCTTCCTCAACAGAGGCACCGCCCTCTTCACTTCCAACCGGGGGCCACCAAGCCCTCATCTGAGACGGCTAGTCTCCAGCCCTGGATGCTGCGCGAACGTTCTCTTCCTGCCTGAAGGAGACAGGCCATTTCTTGAAGGCTCTCTCTGCATTCCATCTTAGGCTTTCAGCTGCCAAGCGGCGTGGCTCTGGTGGCACCCCCACCCCATTCCTGCGCCTGCCCAGGAACGTGGCTGTGCGGCGCCCCCGTTCCTACGCCTGCCCAGCGGCGTGGCTCTGGTGGCACCCCCATTCCTGCGCCTGCCCAGCGGCGTGGCTCTGCTGGCACCCCCATTCCTGTGCCTGCCCAGCGGCGTGGCTCTGGTGGCACCCCCACCCCATTCCTGTGCCTGACCAGCAGTGTGACTCTGCTGGCACCCTCATTCCTGCGCCTGCCCAGCGGCGTGGCTGTGCGGTGACCCCCGTTCCTGCGCCAACCGGTCCAGTTCTTACTGTGGACACGCAGCTCGCCCGTGACAGCGGCGTGTCGGGTGGCTGCAGCCAATCAGCGCATCTGGGGTTCCTCCGAAGCCAATCAGAGCGTAGGAAAGTGACCTCACCCAGTGAAGCTGTGTGGGCGAGTCAGCAGCACCCAGCCCGGCCCGCTGCGCCCCCGGCCCCCTTCCCCTTCCTGTGCAGCAGCACCCACCCCCACCCCACCCCCAGGAGGCAACGAGAAAAGCGAACGGAATTCCACCCGGGAAGAACGCGAAGAGAGACGGCGGAGGACGGGGCCGTAGGGTCCCCGGTGCAGACCACGCGGTCAAGGGCACCCCTGTGCAGACCTCCAGGCCCGGGAAGGGGGGAAGGGCAGCACCTCCTCTCCTGCCCGCGCTTTCCCCGCGCCCGACTTTTCGGTGTGGTCGGCCCTTGTCAACAATGACAAGCGCAAGGTCAAGCGTGGGAAAGCGAGGGGCTGTGTCCCGGCGCCTGAACAGCCCGCAGCGGGCTCCCGAACCCAGGTCGCCGCGGGGCTTTCCCGCCCCATCCCCCCCGCGCGGCATTTGCTGCACGGGCCGTGGCAAGGCCAGATCGGGAGCGCGCGTCCCGCACAGGTGTGCGCGCGCACAGACGGAGGGGGCGAGCCCCCGGAGCCCCCCAGCCCCGACAGGGGAGGGGAGGACACGGTCAGCTAGGCCGCCCCTCCCTCCCTCAGCCCGCTCCCGCCAGGCCCTCGCCGGGGACAGGCGGACGGAGAAACACATTTATTACAAAGTAGGAAACACGCCTTGCCCGTCCCAGCCGCTCCCGCCCGCAGCCCCTTGGCGGACCGCTGGAAGAAGGCGGCCGGCTGGCGCCGGGGCCCTTCCCCAGGCCGGGGCAGGCGAGGCGGGCGGAGGCTGCGGGCCGCGAGGGGCTGCGCGCTCGTCCACTCCCGCGGGCCGAACGGGCTGCGTGGGCAACGGGGAAGGCCGGGGGGTCGCGCCGACCCACAAGCCGAGCCTCAGGGACAGTCACTCTGCGCGGCCTGCGCGGGGCGTGGGGCCCAGGACGCGGCGCCCGCCTTCAGTATATCGCTTCATCCATGTTGTCATCGCTGTCGGCCCCGAAGTCCTCGCCGTTGTCAAAATACGACATGATGTAATCCGTCTCCTAGAGCGGGGGCGGCGAAAGGCGCGTCGGGCGGGCTCCCCGCTCCACCCCCCCCGGACGGCCCCCCCTCCCGCCCCCGGCTGCCCCTCGCAGAACGCCCGGGACGGGGCGCGGAGGAGGCCCTGGACACTGCCACCCCGACCTCCCAACCCTCCCGACAGGATGTCCGAGTGGACAGGGGCTGGTGGCCCGGGGAGGGAGGACGCCCCCCACCTCTTCATGCTCCTCTTCATCATACTCCTCCTCTTCTTCCTCTTCTTTCTCCTCCTCCTCTTCTTTCTCCTCGTCTTCCTCTGAAGTCACTTCTTCCTCCTTCTTCTCCAGCGTCTTAGGTGAACAGGGAGAACAGGCAGTGGGACACAGCCCCGCGGGGGGAGCGGGCCTGCACCCTTCGGCCGGCGGGAGGGCACGCACGTGGGCTCACGACTTCCCCGCACACCTCCTCACCTCCAGTTTCTGTATTGTTTCCTCCTTGTCTTCTGGGGTCTTAGGAGGCCTCTTGGGGAGTAGGATGGTGGTCCCTGGGGACGGGGGTCGAGAGTAAGCTCGGAGGGCAAACCTCCTCGCCAGCCGCATCCCCCTCCCCCCGCCTGGCGGCCGCGTCCCTCTGCCGCCCTCCTGCGGCCACCCGCGCCCAGCGTGACACCTGGGTGGGTGGGAACTGGGGGCACCAGCAGCCTCCACCCCTGGCTGCGAAGGAAACCCCTCTCCTCCCTCCTTTTCCAGCTTCACTCACGCTCCTTCTGCAGCTTCCGCACCCGGATCTTTAGCTCCCGGGGCAGACGTCGCCAATCTGGGGACAGGGATGGTGGGTGAGCCGAGGGGGCACAGGGCAGAGGGGAGCAGACGGGAAAGGTGTGGCTCGGATGCCTCCAGCGCAGTGGAAGCCATTGGACAGGTCCTTCTGGGACCACTGGGGGCCACGCTTAAGGCTTTGGTCTCAGGCACGGGGCAGGGGAAGACGAGGACTGAGGGGTTAATGAAAAGGCCCATCACCAGGATTCCAATCGATGGCATTGTCAATCGGTCCTGACATCTGGTATTTGTCCGAGTACCGCTCCACATCTGAGAGGTCAGAGGTCAAAGGTCAAAGTTTTGTGCTGGCAGAGCCCTAGAAAAGGATTGTTCCCGAGAGTCCTGCCCTCTCACTACTCAGTAATCATCTGTCCTCTCTCCCCAACCCCGCGGCAGCTTCAGTGAGGACTTTCAACACTCTTCTATTATGCCCCTTATTAAAAAACAACATATTTTCCCCCCCTTACCCAAAGGCACAGCTATATTGAGAGGCAGTGTGGTGCAATGGAAAAGTTCACCAGAGAGCAAGGCTTTCAGTCTTCCCTTTACTCCCGTTAACTGAGTCGGGCAAGTCTTTCCTCTCTCTGAGCCCCAGGGCTCCTGTGGGAAAGTACTAGTTGCCAAAATCCTGAAATACCGGAGTACCACACCAGCTGGCAAGTGCACAGTCCCTTCTAGCCCTTGCACACCTCCCCACGATCCACTAACCAAAGGGTTAACACTTAGCAGGAGTTCTCAGCAGCCCCCTGACACATGCTTGTTAAAACCTGTGAGATGGGCAGCACAACCTGGAATCTCCCACTCTGCCAAGACTACAACAAACCATGAATACCGCAACGCATGCCACAGGCATGGGTCATCGTGTGGCTTCCCTCCTAACGGCAGGGAGCTTCTCGGGCTGCTCCCCTGGCCCCCCACGGGGCTGAGCACAGGGTGCTCCCCATTCAAAGTGTTTTGATGTGACCCCAGCATCCCGACTGACCTCTCTTGGGGACGGCTGGCCGGATGAAGTAGGGGAGCTGCCGCATGGCCCCTCTCAGCTCCTGTTTCAGGGCCAGGACATATTCTCCTTCCTCTCCTGAGGGCAGAGGGACTGGGCGGGTTTCTAAGGGCTGAGCAGGCAGGAGCAGTGGTCAGTTCAGGGAAAAAATGCTGGAAGGCAGGTTGGTAGGGCTTCTTACCACTGCACAAGGTCACAACAGAACTGGGGCCCAGACAGAGCATTCTGAAAGCTGGGGGATGAAATGTGAGGATTAAAGGTGGACGCGTCCTCAACTCATGTGAGTTGCGGGAGACTGGGAGGGATGGATGAGGATGGCTTTACCATGGCCCGGGAGGAATCCAGGACCATAAACATCAGCCAGGGCCCTGTGGGCCTCTTGGGAAGAGAAACACTCACAGGGAAGAGCGGAGACGGCTGCAGGGTGGGGGGTGGCAGAGCTTCCCCCTTCCCGATGCCCACAGCCTCGGTGCTGAAGGTCAGCTGGCCAAGGCCCCCGCCCCGCCCCCCGCCCCGACTGGCCATGGGGGAGGGGCTTGGGGATTCCAGGTACACCAGAGAAACCTGATAAAGATAAACACAAAGACAAGAAGAATAGAATTGAATGGGTGGGAAATCAAGGAGGCACAAGACACTTACTCTTCTCTGCCTGGGACCTGAAAAGCCAGGATTAGTGGACAAGGCTGTACTGAGAAGGCACAGCGCCAGGCAGGGGGTTAGTTGCTGGCAACATAAAAGTGGGTGCCAGTTGCTCAGATGTGGCCTCTCTCTCCAGCCAACACAACAAGCAGACTCACCACCCTCCCCCTGTCTACGTGGGACATGACTCCCAGAGGTGTGGACTTTCCTGGCAACATGGGACAGAAATCCTAAAATCAGCTGAGACTCAGCATCAAGGGATTGAGAAAAACTCTAGAATAAGCTGAGACTCAGCATCAAGGGATTGAGAAAACCTTCTCGACCAAAAGGGGGAAGAGAGAAATGAGACAAAGTGTCAATGGCTGAGAGATTCCAAACAGAGTCAAGAGGTTATCCTGGAGGTTATTCTTACGCATTAAGTAGATATCACCTTGTTATTCAAGATGTAGTGGAGAGGCTGGAGGGAACTGCCTGAAAATGTAGAGCTGTGTTCCAGTAACCATGTTTCTTGAAGATGATTGTATAATGATATAACTTTCACAATGAGACTCTGTGAATGTGAAAACCTTGTGTCCGATGCTCCTTTTATCTACCTTGTCAACAGATGAGTAGAACATATGGAATAAAAATAAATAATAGGGGGAGCAAATGTTAAAATAAATTTAGATTGAAATGCTAGTGACAAATGAAAGGGAGGGGTAAGGGGTATGGTATGTATAATCTTTTTTTTTCTGTTATCGTTTTATTTCTTTTTCTGTTGTCTTTTTATTTCTTTTTCTGAATTGATGCAAATGTCCTAAGAAATGATGAATATGCAACTAGGTGATGATATTGAGAATTATTATATATGTAGAACAGAATGATATGTTAATGTTTTTATTTGTTGTTGTTAATTTGTTTAATTAATAAATAAAAATTTAAAAAAAGTGGGTGCCACACGGTCCCAGCAGGGTAGGTACCTGCAAAAGAAGGTAACTGTGGTATTTCAGAGACAGAGTGATTAGCCCCCTGCATAAAAATTTCCCTACATCTCTAAGATAATATGATATTTATCACCATCTGCATTTCCACTTGTGACCTTTGACTTGTTTCCAAACCCAATCAGGCTCCAATTCAATTCAATCCAGTACATTTCACAAAACATTTATTAAGCATCTACTGTGAAAAATGAAGTATGCCAGGCACTGTGGGTGCAGAGATGACTCACCAGCCTCACTGTCAACAGTGGCAGAAAGAGACATCATTACACCCAAAGTGATCTTTCCAAACATCACTTAGAAGCACAAAATCTTAGAACTGAAGGACCTTAGAACTTTAGAAGTCATCTAATTCCAACCTCATCCTAATGCAGGACTCCACCGCACAGGTTGTTAGTCATCTGGCTTCTGGTGGGGAGAAAGGGTGTCCGTTCTCCCCTAAGGCCGCCCCTGTGGCCTGGTCAGCTCTACACTGAATTGAACTCTGTTTCTCGCCACCAATCCTGAGGGGTCAGTCAGAGGCAGATGGGATGGGACTGAAGTCACCAAAGGAAGAAGATATTTGAAAGAACGAGCACTCCAGTAGCAATGAGCTCACAAGCGGCTAAATCTTGGTTTCTAACACCATTCTCTAATAAAAGGAACCAGGGTTCCTTGGAGAAATGGCTAACTCTAAGACTTGGGTAAGAATTACACTATATGAGCTGGAATATCTTGTAGTGGCCGAAAGTAAGGAAGTACTAAAAAACAAACAGGCAAACAAATGTGGTATGTGGTTTAAGTGCCAGGAGCCAACTGAAAGAGCGCTCAAATCTGAGAAGCTCAGCCAGGAGGCACCTAAGGGGAGATTACCACTAAATGCAAAATCATATCCTAGCTGGGATCCTGGGGAAGGAAAAGGGCATTAGATAAAAACTGAGGAAATCTGAACCAAGTATGTTCCTTACTTAATAATAATGTATCAATATTGTTTCCTTAAATATAACAAATGTAACATTCTAATGTAAAAAGTTAATAATAGGGGAAGCTTTGTGCTGTATCTGGAGACTCTGTACTGTCTGCTCAGTTTCTCTGCAAATCTACAACTGTTCTAAGAAATAAAGTCTATTAGTTTTTTAACAATGAAACTTTAGTAGCAAAGTTTACAAAATATTAATTTGTGAAAAAAATACTAAAAATCAATATGAATAAGTTAATCTATTTTGTCAAACACACACACACACACACACACACACACACACACATATGTGAATAAAAATGTTCTTCTTGAAAGATAAACACCAAAAATTAACATCAGTTCATTTGAGGTGATGGGGCTTTTATTTTATTTTTTTGTTGCTTGCTTATGTGTATTTTAAGGTGGTTCTTTTTCCTACACTGAATGGATACAGTTTTTGTACTGCGAGGAAAATAGTAATTTAAAAATTAAAAATAAAGGAAAAGGGTCCCCGGACAAGTAAGTCCTGAAACCTAGAGGGCCCAGCCTCTCCAGAACATCAGCTAGTTCCATCTCCCTACACCATATTAGTGACAGACCCTTCCAAAATGAAAAGGTTAGAATGAGCATAGCCCAAACACCCCTAAAGAGAGGGATGGAAAGATCAAATGTGATGGTGGAATTATACAGAGAAGATAGGATTTAACAAATGGATATGAATGCTGAATCATTAAACAGATATCTCTTTTAGTCTCCAGTATCTTAGAGCAGCTAGAGGCAAAAACCTAAAACTGTGGAATTGTAACTCATGTCAAACTCTGAAATCTGTTCTACAACTAATATGGTGCTGTGCTTTGAAATTTATTCCTTTTTGTATATATGTTATTTTTCACACACAAAAAAGAAAAAAAGTCAACTGTGATGATTAAAAAAATATTTAAGCCCTCTAGCCACCTATATTCTGGAGCATCTCGAAGGAAAATCTGAGAGGATCGTATGGTAGCCCATGTCAGATTCTGGGATCACTTGTTGAAGAATGCTCTGAAAACTATTGCTTTTTAATTTCTTTCCTTTGTATATATGTTATAGTATACAATAAAAATGTTATAAAGAATAGAAAAACATATAGGAACAGAATAGTGGATGAGATATTAATCTGTAGCAGGAAGGAGAGGGTAGAAAATGCGTGTCTGAGGAATCTGAAAAGCTTTAAGTTCCACTTCAATGAGAAGTGTGAGGAAAAAATGGCTAGTAGTTAACAGATTAACTTGTGACCTGTTTGAACAGGACATGTTATGAGAAGGAGGATGTCTTATGGAGACTAGAGAAAGACTACGGATTTGCCACCACGCCTTTGCCCCTTTGGAGAGAAAGAATGCCTTAGCCAGCGGGCTACCTGTCTTTCTAGTTGGCAGACACAGTTCCAGCTGTAAAGATGGGTTGCTCTGATTGCAAAGCAGTGAGGAGCCCAGAAAAGGCTGTGACTTTTGAGGATATACAGACCTAATCTTATCTCCACCCACTAACCAAGTGAACCCCAAGGTGCAGGGGCAAAAGAAGACAGAAATTTATTTCATCGAGTTGGTGGCTGAGAAGCTGTAAAGCGTCTCTACCCTGCACAGCCCAGGGCCCACAGTGAGTCTCCACTGTGTGATAATAGCCTTGGTTCTTAATAGCAAAGAAACACAAACATTCTTAACTTATGATCATTCCATTCTACATATATAATCAGTAATTCATAATATCATCACATAGTTGCATATTCATCATGATCATTTCTTAGAACATTTGCATCAATTCAGAAAAAGAAATAGACAACAGAAAAAAAAATCATATATACCATACCCCTTACCCTTCCCTTTCACTGATCACTAGCATTTCAATCTAAATTTATTTTTAACATTTGTTCCCCCATTATTTATTTTTATTCCATATTTTCTACTCATCTGTTGACAAGGTAGATAAAAGGAGCATCAGACACAAGGTTTTCACAATCACACAGTCACACTGTGAAAGCCATATCATTATACAATCATCTTCAAGAGACATGATAGCCGTGGTTCTTGAACTGGATGTGACAGAATAATTACTGAGCTTTTAAGGTCTCTCTGTGTGATTGTGAAAGCCTTGTGATGGACACTCCCTTTACCCAGTGTAAGGACAGATGAGTAAGAAAAAAAAGACAAAAAATAAATAAATAAATGGGGGGGGCTGAGGGGATGGATGTTTTGGGTGTCCCTTTTACTTTTATTTATATTTTCTTTAAGAAAATGTACAGAGCTCCTGTTTGAAACGACGGAAAATGTTTTGGAAATGGATGGTGGTGATGTTATCATGACATTACGAACATAATTAACAGCAATGAAATATGTATCTGAATGTTGTTAAAAGGGGAAATGTTACATTGTACATATGGTAATGGGGTAAGAACATTTTTTGAACCCATGAAACTGCACGATACAAAGGTGAACCCTACGATAAACCATGGACTGCAGTTACTAGTACAACTAGAAAAATGTGCTCTCGCCAATTGTGACAAATGTGCCACACCAATGTATGGAGCTAATAACGGGGTCGTACATGGGAATCCTGTATTTTATGCATGATTTTTCTGTAAACTCACAATTTCTTTAATACGATTTTTTTTTAAAAAAAGACTGAGTCTAAATTACTGAGGAGATTGAAGGTATCCCATGACGTGGTCTCACTCTGCTCCCTACTGGGCACCCCTGCATCGGTCCGTCCCCCCAAACAACACAGCCATCCCCTACATTATACTAATTCCCAATTATTCAAACATGTGCGTTATGACGTAACGCAGAGTGTAGTGGTTAAGAACAGGAATGTGACATTTGGCAATTTTTAAAATATCTCTAAAAATTTTTCCTCATCTGCATAATAATAATAATGATAACACTAGCTTAATTCATTCAACAAATAGGTATTGACTGCTTACGGTGTGTTCTAGATGCGAGAGATACCAGGGAGCAAACCGGATAAAAAACGACTGCACCGCGTAGTTGAAATGGAGCTTTCCATGGAGTCCTCAGTAGACAGAGGAGACTTCAGGCCGTGGGACAAGATGAGGGCCTACAGGAGTGGATGTGCACAAGAGAAGAAAGGACATCTAAGGACAGAGCCCTGGCATGCTAGTGTTCAGAGTTTGCATATTTGTAATAAATAAGGCAAGAGTTAACACCGATCACACTAGGACTCTTGGAAATCCAAATGAACAAAACACCACAATAGAAAAAAATGGGCAAGACAGGAACAGGCAATTGACAAAAGAAGACCAATAAAACCACTCTTCACCTATTCTATTGACAAGGATTTAAATAATAATCATGCTGTCATGAGTTTTTTTGAGATGGACACTCTCACACCTCTCTAGATGGTAGTAAAGGAAATAATTTGACAACTTGAATCAATTGCCTTTTAAATGTTAATATCCTTAATCCAATAAGGCTACCTTAACAATCTATCCCAAAGAAACCATTAGATATATAATGAGAGATATAGGTACAAGGACGTTTGTCAGAGTTATTTATGGCAGTAAAAGTTCTGAAACAACCTAAATGTTCTAACAATAAAGGAATAGTTTGTTTTGGTTTTTTTTTTGGTCAAGGAATTGAACCCAGGTCTCCCACATAGAAGGTGGGCATTCTTTTTTTTTTTAAATTTATTTTTTATTTATGATACATAACCACATACAAACACAAACATTCTTATCACGTAATCATTCTCTTCTTGTTATATAATCAATAACTCACACTATCATCACATAGCTGTATATTCATCATTATGACCATTTCTTAGAACATCTGGGAAGGCGGGCTTTCTAACCACTGAACCACCCGTGCACCCAGGAATAGTTTTTTAAAATCAAATATCCATTTTAGACTATTATGTAGGTATAACATTACAACTTCAAATAACATTTAAAGGAAAAGAACACTCACAAATACAATGTAAAGGGGGAAATTATGTAAAATTGTATTTATAGAATGGCCCCATTATGTACGCGTTATATGTATTATTTATTCATACACGCAGAGAAAAGAAACGGAAAGGAAATATACTTAAATATTGGTCATGGTTACCACTATACACAGTCATGGAATAATAGGTATTTTCCTTTATGCCATTATGCATTTCCAAATTTTCTACCTAAATGTCTGTTACGTCTATAATCAGAAAACAAAAAGCACTGTTTCTAAGAATGCTGCCATTAGGACAGCTCTCCCTCTTTTTCCAGTGGAAAGGTGGCATTTCATTGAATGATACATTTTTTGCTTAGAATATTTGTTGGATATTGACTGAAGAACATAATTTCCAAGAATGTTATCAACTGCGAAGTGAGATAGCGAGTTTTCTTACTAGAGGTGTTTAAATAGAGGAGACAATCTATAAAATATGTCTATGGGGGGAGGATTCACGCCTAGAGTAGGGGATTCACCGCGCTCCCCATCGCCCAGCAGCGCGCCCGACTACGTGGGTGCCCGGTGAATACTGGGTTGCGAGAAGGCACGAACAGACTCGATTTCCTAGGGTCCTTTCTACCGGGCCCCCGTGATTCACAAGGCCTGCGCTCAACAGTCCAGACCTCCACGCTCTCTTCCTTCTCTCGATGACGGGAGCAATTATACTATGAACCACTAATTTAAGGGCACTTGATTATATCCTACATAGTCTTTTATTGTTTCCTAATTACATTACGACTTTAAAACCTCCACCCTAAACAAGAAGGCTAGTTCCTGGAATTCAACTCCATTCAGTAGCCCTTACTGGGCACTAGGTATTAAGAAACAGTCCGCGCCCTCGGGAATTGCATAAGCTCAGAAGGTCAGACACACTGGGAGCGGACGCGTGCGCCCAGTGCTCGGGCCATTTTGCAAGGAAGGGGGCCCAGAAAAGCCGTCGGTAGGAGATCCTACTTCAGCTGGGCCTGGCTGGATAAACAGCAGCTGGTGGGGCGCCCAGAAAGGGAAACAGGATTGACGTAGGCGGCGGGAGGCCAGCGCCTCGGCGGAACAGTCAGAGGTGCAAGAATGCACCTTCGGCACCCCTGCCCCGCGCGAAGGACAAGTGCGCTCCCCCGGGTGGGCTCAGCGCGGCCTGGAGGTCGCGAGGAGGAGGGGCCCGGGCGGAGGGGACCGACCCAGCGGGCTGCGGGACGCGCTGCCCACCTCGCCGCGCCGCCGGGGTCCGCGGGGTGTGGCGGGGCCGGGGCCTTACCTGCAGCCCCCTCGCCGCGCCCACGCCGCCGCCAACTTAGAGGCCGCGCGTCTTCCCGGGCCCGCGCGCCCTGGGCCCGCCCCCCAGCCCTCCCATTGGCAAGCTCGCCCGGCCCACGCGGGAGGAGCCGGGGCGGGGCGTCCTCTGGGCCGGGAGGCGGGGGAGGGAAGCGAGGGAGGGGAG
>PVIY010042559.1:0-20897 GCA_004026745.1 Myrmecophaga tridactyla | reverse complement strand
GGAGAAGCCAAGTTGGAAGACCCTAGAATGAAGGGGAACATTATACTGTGGGACAGTATTCAGGTACCAGGAGAAGGAAAAAACTGCCATGTAAAGAGACACACACATAAAGAGGATAACTGGACATAGGAGGCAACTTCTTTCTCCTCTCTCCCATTGCCTTGGGTTGATTCTGTATCTCTCACTCTTAAGCATTTCACATGCAATCATATCATGCATAAATGTTTAAGGTGAGCATTGCTGGAGAGAGACAGGAGGTAGATGAGAGCATTTGCAGCAGTGGTGTATAGACCAATGCTAGTTCATGGGAAAGTGTTTACTGGTCTTTGCAGCTAAAGTTGGTGGTCCTCATAGAGCCAAATATATTCCATTTAAATCTGAGATTATAGCTTTCTTACTTCAGTGGTAATCAAATGTTTCCTTTCTTATTCTTTTTCTTTCTCTTTAATAAAATATTAGCAAGAATAGATGGTTGGTGTCTTTTGGATAGATTTACTCCCCATGTGATATCGTAGTGCCAAATAAGTTGGCAACTCTATTTGCTTCATAATTTTTTCTTTTCTTTTCTTTTTAAATATGGAACACTTCACAAATTTTGCATGTCATCCTTGCACAGGGGCCATGCTAATCTTCTCTGTATCATTCCAATTTCAGTATATGTGCTGCCAAAGCAAGCACTGCTTCATAATTTAAAAAACAAATTGAGTCTGCGAAATCCAAAAAACATGTAAAACATTGGGTTTATGATTTTCTGGAGGTTCTTTCTGATCTATGGTGCTAAGACTCTACTGGGTGAGAAGAGGTGGGGAGAAACTTAGGCTAAGAAAAATTTATCCCAAGTCCCAGACAAATGGAGACATGAGAACACTTTTTAAGAACTTATATAACTTATTTAACTAAATAAGGCAAGTGCTCTCCCTTGGTATCTTCCACCTACAAAATACAAATTTGGTTTTTTTTTGTTTGTTTCGTGAAACAAATTACTTCTCTGTGGGGTCCCGTCTATGTGGTAGAGAGAACTGTTTCAATCAGATTCAAGCCAAGCCTTCAAGGGACTGTGTGTGACTGGAGGGAGGTAGAGAAGATGAAGGGAAAAAGACAAAATTGCATAGCATGTTGGCAAACATGTCTGTGTTATCCTTTCCTTACATGGCTCCTTCTAACCAGACTGTGAACTCCTAGGGGGCAAAAAGGGCCAGAAAAAGCTTTATTCTTTTTTAGTATCCCGAATATCTACCCAAGCGACAGGCTAGCCCAGAGAGGCAGCCCATAAAAGATCAGTGGACGACTTAAACAAACCTTACCCAGAATAAATGAGGACTGAGACATTTAGTTGAGCAGGACTAGAAAGATTCCAGTTCCTCTCACTGCAGGTACCTTCCTCTTACCCATCTTACCCCATCTCCTGAGTATCCATTTAAACAGTGTAATGGATGGGCTTTGTGGGTTCCTGTACAGACCACAGCTATATAAAGGTGAATCTAGGAAGCAGAAGGAAAGCACCACCCCTTTTCTGTCTAAGAAGACTTAGGGGTACAAGGTTTGGCAAGTGCATGTCACAGTGACCATCTTTATTTTCTCCACAGTGAAATCACCAAGAATTCCCTGGAGAAAATCCTCCTGCAGCTGAAATGCCATTTCACATGGAATTTATTCAAGGAAGAAGGTATCTCCCATGATCTAGAAGACAGAGTGTGTAACCAGATTGAGTTTTTAAACACTGAGTTCAAAGCTACAATGTACAACTTGTTGGCTTACGTAAAACACCTGAATGGTCAAAATGAGGCAGCACTGAAAAGTTTACAGGAAGCTGAGAAGTTAATCAAAGAACAGCATACTGACCAAACAGAAATCAGAAGTCTGGTCACCTGGGGAAACTATGCCTGGGTAAACTATCACATGGGCAGATTCACAAAAGCAAAAGAGTACATAGACAAGGTGAAACAAGTCTGCAAGACATTTTCAAACCCTTACAGTATTGAGTGTCCTGAGCTGGATGGTGAAGAAGGGTGGACACGGTTAAAGTGTGGAGGCAAGCATAATGAAAGGGCGAAGGTGTGTTTTGAGAAGGCTCTGGAAGGGAAACCCAACAACGCAGAATTCTCTTCTGGATTGGCAATTGCAATGTACCGTCTAGAAGACAAACCACAGAAGCAGTTTCTTGTCGATCCTCTGAGGCAGGCCATTGAGCTGAATCCTAACAACCAGTACATTAAAGTCCTCTTGGCCCTGAAACTGCAGAAGATGAATAAAGAAGATGAAGGGGAAAAGTTGATTAAAGTGGCCCTGGAGAAAGCTCATGGACAAACAGATGTCCTTCGCAGTGCAGCCAAATTTTACAGAAAAAAGGGAGACCTAGACAGAGCTATTGAACTGTTTGAAAGTGCATCAGAGTCCCTAGCCAACAATGGCTACCTCTGTCATCAGATCGGTTGCTGCTATAGGGCAAAAATCAAGCAAACACAGAATAAAGAAGACTTGTCACCTCGTGAGAAGAGAGAGAAGATTGAAGAACAAAGGGAACATGCTATTCAGTATTTGAAGAAAGCTCTTAAGAACGGAGTAAATATACCTAACGCATACTCTGACCTTGCTGGGCTCCTGGCACAAAAAGGTCTGTACAAAGAAGCAGAAGAATATTATCAGCAGGCATTCAGTAAGGTGCTCACTGATGCTGAGAGGCAACAACTCCATCAGCGCTATGGCAACTTTCAGGAATATCACATGAAATCTGAAGACACTGCTGTCCAACACTATTTACAGGGTTTGAAGATAAGCAAACAATCAGTAGAGAGGGAAAAGATGAAACACCAACTGCAGAACATAGTTGCAAATCAGTTTTCACAAAATGCACCAAATGCATGGTATCTCCAAGGATTAATTCACAAGATGGATGGAGATCTGCCACAAGCAGCACAATGTTATGAGAAGGCACTGGGCCACCTACTAAGAAATATCCCTTCAGGCATAGGCAGCTTGTTCCTGCCAAACTCTGAGCTTGAAGAGGGCAGTGAGGAAATGGACCAGGGCAGATGCAGCCCCACTCCCAGAGAGCATAGACAGGTGCTGGAACAGAAGGAGGAGAAAAGAACAGAGTGACAGGAAGCTGGGGCAGCGGCCATCAGGGGGAGATGAATGGGAAGGCAGGTGACCCCAACCTGGAGTTGCTGAGCAGGATGGTCTTGCTTGTTGCTTCAAGGTACCTTTTTAAATAGCTATTTTCTCATATTCTGTCCCTCCTGGACATACCAGCTACCGTTGGTTATCCAGGCATCAGGTCTTGTAATGGCCAATGGAAACAGAGCTACAGACCTACATGATGCTAATTAGTTCAGTGTTTGCCCTCAGTTCACCAGATAACCTCCATTTTTGCCCTTCGTGCCAAAGGTCAGAAATAGTGATTGCCTAAGAAAAGAGTCTTCAGTCTTACTCCCTTGATCCCATTTCCATGCAGCCTGGAAGACTAGCACAGAATATTCCTTATGCTTTGCCCTGGCTTTAGACATAGTAGTTATATATTCTCATGATAGTAATACTATAAAAAATATGTATTCTTTTTAGTAATGCTACAATAAAGTTAAAAATTTCAACTCAGAATACAGGTAACTGTGTGGTTTGTGTATATTATTAAGATAGTAATTTTAATTCACAAAGTTTCTCCTGCTAGGGACTGTGGGTTCTTGCTACGGACATCACATGCTATTCTCAACTCATCCATTTTAGTTCCTCCCTTGGAGCCAGCACTCTCACCCTGGAGCCAGTCCACCTTGGACTGTGGGAACCTTGATCCTCACTCCAGCCCAGTAGCCTAAGCTGAGCCCAATGCCCAGTTAGCAGCAGCTGCTGTTGACCAGAGTTGAGGAGCACCCAGGAATACCTGGGCAAATGTCTACCTGACAGACTGTGTGGGGTACCAGTGGGAGGCTAGCTGTAGAGACAAAGATCTTCACCCTCTAAGGTAAATGAAAACATTCAAGTGTTCCTATCCCAGCCAGGGAAACTCACAAGTGTTATTTGCACTGTGCAGCCAAGCTGTGCAGAGAGCCCTGTTTTCCATGCTCTTTTCAACCTCTACTCAACCCACTACAAGACGTGCTTTTCTGATTGTTTGGGTACAGAGGGAAAATGTTTTATACCTCTATGACGCCAGAGGGCTTGGCTGAGCCGCTCTAGGGGATGCTACTATGGAAACCAATATTGAGGCCCTGGCTGAGGAGTCATAGGGAGCAGGAATCTGACTGGCAATGGGACAGATTGGCTACCTCTTCCCCTCAAAAAGTTCTGCAGCTCTTGAGCAGGTAAGGAACTGCCTGTCTATATGCAAAACACATTTTACGGAGTTCAAGATTTGTAAGGCTGGTGGAATAGGTCAGATGGAGGCTTCCTACACAACTGCCCCATTAGGGGTGCCCAGTCCCCGGGAAATATACCCAGCTGACTCACAGAAGGGTTATGGGAACAATCCAACACTGTCCCTTCATGCTTTGAGTCTCATCAACCCTCCAGATGGTATTTGGGTGGCCCAGAGGAAGCTATCTGCTGGACCTACCCTAAATATCTTGGCTGTGAGTTATTTTGTTGCCTGGTCAATTTTCTTGAAAAAATATCTGTGCACTTACAATCTACCCTTGTCTAGGTAGATATTTACAACCTACACCTTCTGGTGTGTGGTCCTAATCTCATATGTCTCTGCCTCTGGTGACTCAAAGGGAATCACATAAATTACTGATTTTCAGTCATCTGCTCCTTTTTCATACTTGTGGATAGACCCAGCCTGATCCAATCCATAACCTGGTAAGAACTTAGATCTTCCTAGTTAGAAGATCGTGGACTTAGATTATAGCCACTTTACTCAGGCTGGCATCAGTGTCTGTAGATAAATTTTGACTGGTGGTCACACAGTATGGCTTAGCAAATTCCACGTCTGTCCACAAAGAAGACAATTGGGGGAGGTTAATCTCCAAGGGGAAACCACGGACTCCACCCCTATAGCACATCAGCTCCTCCCTGTTTTGCTCATAACTGTATATCCAATCAAGTAGTTCCTGAAATGAAATAGGCTCTCAAAAAACATTTGATGATTAAAGAAATGCATTGTCTTCATTTCAAGTCTATGACTCTGCCAGTATCTTCAACTCAGGGATCTCCTCCTCCAAGAAAACGTCTCTGAAGACCAAAAGAAAGTGCTGGGGAGATAAAACATTAAGTGTCCAGAGTTATAAAACCATAACAATAAAACAATAGCAGGTTCATGTGTTAGCCTCTGAGCCATGTTCCAGAGTCTGTGCTAACTTACCTAGCCGAGTAAGTTATATATAAGGCTCAGAAATGTTTAGTAACTAGCCCATGGCCTACAGCTAAAAAAACAGGTATATCTGGAATCTGAATCCAAGGCTCCCTGATCCTCTGCATTTCTGTGCAAGCTGATGTTGCATATGCTGAGCCTGTAGGCTCAAGCCAGAGTCTTCAGGTTCTTCTTTAAGAGCAGCTCAAGCCCTAACTTGGATTATTCCATCGTTCCTTATCACTTACTCCACTTACTCCACCCCTTCCCCCCAACATTGACACTGTGTGTGGCTCCGACCATTCTGACTTTCCTTTTCACTCCTCCTTCCCACTGTGTTCTTTAATCTGATGTCATATATTTAAATTGGTCCAGATCTAGCAAACTCACAGGACCCTGGGAATCATAATGTTCCTCAAGCCACATGCAAAGAAATTCAGAATTATGTCTATCTGGGACTGCAACAGCCCTTCAAAGTTGCCAGTATCTAATACAATGAGACACATTTTGTTCAGATAAAAGTCAGGCCTGGACAACTGGGTCTTCTAAACTCAAGGAGACTCAAGAATGGTCTCCTGGATTTTGAGATTTTTTTCTACAATCTATATTTAGATTTTCCTCTGCAATCTATGGTGGACCAGATGAACATAGAAAAGAAAACTTTCTAGCATAACACAATGAATAATAGTGGTTTACATGCAAAACGCCTCTAAAAATGCACAGCTGCATTGGGAGACAAGAGGAGAATTCCAGGAAATCTAGAAATGGCAAAAAAGTAAGAATCCACAGGAGTACGCATGTGCCCATCTGCTCTGGTGATATAGGTCACTTGCCGTTGGCCTAGATCATGTGATTTAGCAGGCCACTGTAAAGGAGACAGAGGACAAATCCTGAGGTCTGAGCATGGTGGGTTATATTATTGAACCCACATAAAACCTGGACCCATTCAGAAAATGAACTAGGAAAACAAACACTTTGTAGAACTAGATGATGGTGATACCCTTGCCTTTTTTTACGTTTGCCCTAGATACACAGCAGGAAAAAAGGAAAAGTCTTCCTAGATAATTCCTAATCATAAATGGGCACATATGATTGTTTGGGACTAAAATTCTCACTATATATTTGGGCCTAAAAAAAAATCTCAAGTTGAAAATTTGGTTTAAAGCAGTTCTGGATTGGTAGTGTTCCCAAGTACATAACAAAATAAAAAATATAAAAGCACCTCTCTGAAGAAAATACTTTTTACATAGAGCCCGAAGAATTCCCAGGATAAAGTTCCAAGGAACATGAGGTCACGATACAAAATCAATGAATATATACAACCCATAAATAAGCTACAATGTGCAAGAGTTAGCATAAATATAAATTATGAAATCTAAGCAGCAAAAACTTCAGATACTGACACTATTGGATGCAGACTATAAAATAACAATATAAAATAAGGTTCAGTATATTTCAACTACTATAAAAGAGAATTTAAATTGTAACAAAGGAAAAAGAGACCATTAAGATTGACAAGTAGATTTGTAGAAGGCCCAAGTAGAATTAAAAACTAAAATAAAATAATTGAAATTAGAAACTCAAAAGATAGTTTGAAAAGTAGGTTATAAATGTCTGAAGAGGCATTTATTGAACTGGAAGGTATTTCTGCAGAAATTATTCAGAACGAAGTACAGAGAGACAAAGAGATGGGAAATTGGAAAGAGAGAGATGTTCATAGACATAGAAGACAGAATGAGAGAGGCTAACATACATGTAATAAGTGTTCCAGAAGGACAGAGAATGGAGGAGATGCAATATTTGAAGAGACAGTAACTGAAATTTCCAGAACAAAAGAAGAATGCTAATACTCAAATTCATGAATTCCAAAAAAGATCACCCAAGTAAATGCCTACATCTAAGCATATAGTAGTGTCTTTTAAGATCTTCCTATTTGCCCCAAAGGCAAATACAGTGGAAAAATAGTCTCAAAGTGCCAAGAGAAAATAACTGTCAGCCTAGGATTTGATTTAACTGTTTTATTTAAATACATTTAGACTTACAATAAAGTTACAAAAATGGTGTACGGAGTTTTTAGGGACCCTTTATCCATCTTCCCCTAATGTTAACGTGTTACATAACCAGAGTATGATTCTTAAGACTAGGAAACTAAGACTGATAAAATATTTCAACTAGTCTACAGATTGTATTTGAATTTCACCAATTGTCTCATTAATGTCCTTTTTTGTAGCTAAGGATTCAATCCATAATATTCCCCAATTCTACCTTTGTTCATGATAAAATAATTCACCCTGCAACCCAATCTCCAGTCAACCAGAGTCTGATATAAAGTGACTTCCCCTTTGTTGCAGTCCTCTTAGCTGAATATCCCATAGAGAAGAGGGGTCACCGTGGTCTCTCGTAGAATTCTCATTTTCCTAGAGTCCCTGACAAATTCCACCTAACGGTTCCCCAAACTCACTCAAATTCCTCATGATTATGATGGGGGAGACTCTGACTCCAAACGGAGATAATAAACAGAAGGGATTTGATGCCCTGCCTCCTTGCTCTCTCCTGACTTACTCGGAAATATACCAGAAATAATATTCTGAACTAGGACCCACCAAGGAAAGGACACAGTCAGCACAGTAGCATCCCACAAAGAAGAGTGAGGTCAACCCTGCAGAACTGATGTCAGTTATATCTTTCAGGGATCCCGGATTTAGCCAGTTCAAACAAATCCCATCAGCCAGAAAAGTCTATATTAGAAAGCCAGAAACTTCCTTTTTAAGCTTCATTTTTAACCTTTCTACCTGGTGGTACAATACAACTCTGGCCAGTAAACTGAAGGTGTCCTAAAAGCCTCCAGGGCTAAGGTAGCATCGTGATAATGAGAGCACATGCACAAGAAGAACAGCCCCAGAAGATACACATGGTACCCCCGCAACAAAGAGTGTAAAATTAAGTTATGCCACACAGTACAGGTGAACAGGACCCTTAATGTGGCCTCCTTTACTAGGGTTTCCAGTCCAGCCAAAAAAATCCAGCCAAGTCCTTGGTTCCAGATTCAGTCAGTTCCATAACACCAGTTTATCTGCCTCACGAGTGTGGACATCTGGAAGTTTTCTGGGTGGAAATCTTAGGTGTGGCCCTCCCTGCCCCCTCCCCACTGCTGTCTCATAGTCAATGTTGTCAGGTGATCTGAGATTCAGCAATTTGAAATCAAAGCAATGGCTACAGCTCAGAAAGGCAGAATGGGGAGTTTTCCTCCAGAAAGAAGGAAAAGCTTCCAGGAATAGTTCAAAAATCATTAATGTCCTTCCTTCTCTCCCATACATACCCAGGTGCCAGACTTTTTATTTTTCTTCATTGTTACAAAATCAGTGCGTCCCATTCAGCAGTCATAATTACATTTTTTTTCAATTACTCTCACTGAAACCCAGACCTTTCAATGGGAAGGACTGTGTGCAAGAGGACAGGAGAATTTTCACAGAGAAAACATTTCTAGACAACTTAAACAGAAAGACATACGTTTATAGTTTGATAATTTGAGGACCCACAGAGGGGTGTGCTAAATTTCTAAAAGTCTCAGAATCTAAATTCTGTTCCTAGAGCCTGTACTTGTTTTCCAACTCAGCACAGCACAAGCTAAGCCTGAAACAGTAGACAGTGTCAGGTTCCAGCTTAGTCAAGACCAGCCACTTAGGATCTCTGAATCTTGAATTCCAAAAAAAAAAAAGAAAAACAGCGGCTTCAGCAGTAGCAAAGTAGAAAGATACTGTCATGTTCCAAGTCCAAGGGACAAGCAAGGCTTTTCTGTCTTATCAGTCATAACTGACCCACTTTAAACTAGACACATCAGGCTGGAAAATTATCAGCTTCTGAGTGAAGCAGACTAGAACAAGGAGAGAGGGGAGAAAAAAAAGAAAACACAAAACCATGAAGGAGACCTTCAACAAGTATGGTTAATCAAGGTCAGGAGGGCCGATATCTGGCACAGACTCCCTGTCTGGGGGCTACCCACTTATGGACAACACTGGGAGGCAGCTGACCCATTCCGAGCGAAATGAACTCCATCTGAGTGAGTCATCTATGAAGAAGTGTGGGATCAACTGACCTACCCAAATGCACTTTCTACCACCAGACACTGCCCTACAGAGATGGGAGGAAGGATCTCAAATAAGGAAGGGGGAGGGAAGTAAGTAAAGCAAAGCAATAAAAGCAGAAGGTCCCAGTGTTGGGGGCTTCTTACCACCATCACTTTGTGAGAGTTGGCCACATGTTCTTTTACATGTGTATCTAATACATTGTCTGCCTTCTTGCTGTATCTGTGCTGTGCCCTTGAATTATTTCTCACAGCATAGCCAAGAACCTGGAAGCCAAAATCCACCAATATATTTTGGCAAGCCAGCCAGGAGGCACTTCTCTCGGTCTGGTCTGGTGAGTACTAGGATGCTTGGCCATGTGCTGTTGCTTTTGTTTCTCACTTGGCTCATTGCTATGCTCTCCTATGTCCTCATTTTCATTCCTCTGTAGGAATCTAGGGACTCCAATGTGGCTCCCCCAGAACATAAACTTGGTTCACCCTGAGCCACCGGCTCCCTCCTCGGAGGTGGCTGGAGCCCTATATTCACACCATGTAGATCCAAGAAGGCTCAAGGCGGCCAGTGTACTGTCCTTTGGGACCTGAGTGGGGCTTTTCCCTGTGTCATGCAGTAGTACAATGGAAGCCAAATCAAGTCTCTTCCCCTGCCCCTTGGCTCTCTGAGACTTCCTCACACTCTCTCTTTTCCTCCTGTCTGAGGACCCAGACCCTTCCTCTTGCTGAATCTGTCACTCTTTTCATCTCCTCCACAGAGATCCTTTTCCCTTACTCCATGAGAAACTCCTTTCTCCTCTGTCTGGCTTTCTATGCCTTCTGAGTCATTCCATCTTTTGAAACACAAGATTCAATTATTCTGCCAATAATTCTTGTACCAAACACGGGTGTTTAATATGCTAGGTGGTCACCTCTGGTTTAGGCCCATGGAAATTAGGTACTTTCCAATGGGAGTGTCTCCCCCTGAAAGTCAGAATGAGATTTGCAGGGTAAACAAAAGCCCTGGCTATCCTTCTCTTTGGGTCTTTCCATCTTTTCATCTGTTACTATGTCTCTAGTCCCAGCATATTCTATCATTAACGCTCTTGAAGGTGTCACCCAGTGCAGGAGAAAAAAAAAAATCACTGGGGAGAATAAGCTGTTGCATGTGCATTCACTTTCTTGAAAAAACTTGCACTATAAGGGATGGAGGAAGTCTCACTCCTGGCCCTGTTGTGCAATGTATACATACCTAGACCCCTGTGATTGCCTGAAAAGAATACTAAACCATGTTCTTAAAAGAGCCTAATTTCCTTGCTGTATGTTCTTGCTTCTAGCTTGATCATGGCAACACCTAGGGCTGGCACCTAGGAGATCCCCTCCCTAAAGTTTATATAAGAGAACAGTAAGAGGACAGACACCCAGGAAGATGAATGGGTTGGCTCAGCAACTTTGGGATGGTACCAGGCCAAACATCTCCTGAGTCTTCAAGGACGCCAGTGGTGCTGAGGGATAGGGAGGCTAATCCCGTGCACCCAAGGGATCAGTGCTTGGAACAGCAGGCCAGCGACCTGGCATGCTGAGCACTGGTATGAAAATTTGCCTTTTTATCTCTCTTCTTTAAAAATGGGTAGTGCCTCCTATATTTTCTACAGCACACTGCCTGGCCGCAATTTCGCCTGGAGGACAGTCAACATTGGCCCACAAATAAAACAACTATAACTCTATCTTACAATTAAATCTCTTTTGTAAGGGAGAGGGAAAGTGGCAAAAAAATTCCTTACATATAACCTTTATGGTCTTATATCAGAACAAACCCATGAAGGGCTTTTGCAAATTATGTTATGCACAGAACTATCAGGAACTTCTTCCTCATGACGCATCTTCTTGGAAGGAGGTTAATATTTTAAATAATTCTCTTTTAAATACTACCACCCCCACCAGCAGAAGTCTCTACTGAAACTCACTGTAGCCAAATATAAAGCTTCTTTTCTAAACTATGCTATAAACTAAAAAGAGGGGAAGCCTTTATCCAGAATATGGACAGATGAGTAAAAAAACAAACAACAACAACAAAAAAAAAAACAAGGACAAAAAAATAAATAAATAATAGGGAGGGGATAAGGAGTGAAAAATAAGTTGGGCAGACTGAAATACTGGTGGTCAACGAGAGGGAAGGGTAAGGGGTATGGGATATATGAGTTTTTTCCTTTTTCTTTTTATTTCTCTTTCCGGAGTGATGCAAATGTTCTAAAAATGATCATGGTGAAGAAGACACCAACTATGTGATGACCTTGTAAGCCACTGATTGTATACAATGGATGGACTGAATGTGTGTGAAGATTTCTCAAAAATATATTTTAAAAAAAATATTATACTGAGTCAAGGAAGCCAGACCAAAAAAATGCCACATGTTGTATGGTTTCATGTATGTGAAATTTCTAGAAAAGGCAAAATTATAGAGACAGAAAGCAGATCAGCAGTTGCCTGAAGCTGGGGATGACAATAGCTGTGCAACTGTGTAAATTTACTTAAAATCATCGAATCGTGCACTCACAATGGGTGAATTCTGTTAGGTAAATCCCACCTCGATAAAGCTATATATTTAAAAAGTTCTCCCAACAAGCCACAGATAGGGTTGTCACCATTCAATGGATTGAATTAATGAGCACTTCCTGCGCTAGACTCTTTTCTGGGCCCTTGGGACACAATGGGGAGGAAAACAGAAGATTCCCCGCTGCTCCTGGGGTTGATGTTCTCCCAGGGAGTGGGACAGGAAGTAGGCCCAAGAAATACAGCCTATAGAATGTCAGATGGCAGTAAGAGCCAAGAAACATTAGCTCGGGAAGGAGAGAGTGCAATTTAAAATAGGGGGTTGTATGAGAACATGGAACCCTAGAGTAGGGTATGAGATTTTGTAGGTTTGTCCAGAGTGATGCCTCCATAAATCCCAGAAGGATTTGAACAGTGAATAAAAAAGTATTTGCAAAGTCCCCTTGGGTATAGGAGCCAAGAGTTAAAACAAGACCTGCAGAATTTGTTGGGAGCAGCTGGCATTAGGGTGGTGACAGGAAATTGAGGAGATTGTTATCTGCTTTGTTTGGAACAGTCTGGGAGGAAGAAAATGCTTGTTTACCCCCAAATGGTTACTTTAAGTATGAAGAAAATTAAGTACTTTGTTTCCTCAGGAAATACAGGCATGCCTTTTGTTACCTTGCAGTATATAAGCAGGATCTGGTTCAGAATAAAGTTGTCTGTTGTTCCTGAAAGCTTCAGACCCCCTGATCCCATCTGTCTCTTTCTTTCTTTCTTTCTTTCTTTCTTTCTCGTCATTCCTTAATATCCTTCGAGCTCTGTTTCATAGAAAGCAACATCTGGCACCCAACGTGGGGCTCAAAGAAGAAGAAGAAGACTCCAAAACAATATTAAGGAACCAAGGAAAAGTCTCCATTAGAAGGACGTGTGTCCAGCCAATAGAAGAGGACTCAAGTCATATTGGTAAGTAAGCATTTTCCTTGTAGCATCAGGGTAATGGGTAACCCCAGCGGACCGCTGGAGGAGTATGTTTGTGTGTTGAAAACGTTATTAGAAGCTACTGGTGTCTCTGTTAAAACATCTGAATTATTTAGCTTATTTGATCTCATTGAAAAACATTGTCATTGGTTTCACCCTGAGGGTCATAATGTTTTAAATTTAAACAACGGCATTTAGTTATGAAGGCTCTTCAGAGGGCGTATCAAAAAGGGGAGACTGTCCGATTATCAGCATGGACATTGTGTCATCAAATAGCTGCAGCCTTAGATCCCTTACAGTCAGAAAGTGAAGATGGGGAAACTGTGAATTTTTCCCCCAAAAACATGACTGCGACTGCAGAAATAGATGAAAAGGGAATAAAACTTAGTTAGGAGGAGGGTGTAAGTACAGATGAGGAAGATGTTAAATCTATGCACTCACAGTGTAGCCCATACCAACCTTTGGCTCCTAAACCCTTGGCTCCTACACTTGGGGGAATGGTGAGAAAGGGGGAAAATTCAACTTCCCCAAGTGGAGAATTCTTGATATCTTCACAAGCAGTGGGGACATCCAAAGTAATAGGCTGAGCCCCCAGTCTTGGAGTTTGTGCATATGAAACTTAACCCTGCAAAGGATAGGCTAAGCCTACTTAAAATTAGGCCTAAGAGTCACCCCCAAGAGATCCTCTTTCGCTGCTCAGATGTGGCATCTCTCTCTCAGCCAACACAACCAGCAAACTCACCGCCCTCCCCCTCTCTACATGGGACATGACTCCCAGGGGTGTGGACCTTCCTGGCAATGTTGGACAGAAATCCTAGAATGAGCTGGGACTCAGTATCAAGGGATTGAGAAAATCTTCTCAACCAAAAGGGAGAAGAGAGAAATGAAACTGAAGTGTCAGTGGATGAGAGATTTCAAACAGAGTCGAGAGGTTATCCTGGAGGTTATTCTTATGCATTATATAGATATCACTTTTTTAGGTAAGATATAATGGAGGGGCTGGAGGGAAGTGCCTGAAACTATAGAGCTATGTTCCAGTAGCCATGTTCTTGAAGATGATTATATAATGATATCGCTTTTACAATGTGACTGTGTGATTGTGAAAACCTTGTTCTGACGCTCATTTAAACTATGGTATGGACAGGTAAATAAAACATATAGATTACAAATAAATAAATAATAGGGAAAAAAACATTAAAAAAACAAAAAGAGGGGAAGCTTAGCCCTCCAATGGGACTCTCAATCACAAAACCATCCTCCAGTCTGTAAAAGACAGGGATAGTCAGAAATCCACTATGCCCAAGTATTTATAGCTTTCTATCAAGGGAAGGACCTGAGAAGGACATATCACTTGTACTATGCCCGTGTGTCTCTCAATTTCCATTAAAAATGTACCAGCAAGCTAGTTAATTGTAATAAACTAAGGGAAATCACTCAGAAGAAATAGAAAAACCCAGCTCTGATCCAGGGGAGGCTAGTGGAAGTCTCAAAAAGTTACTAATGTAAGTCCAGATTCCCAGGAAGGTAAAACTTTGCGGGACACCATTTCATCGGGCCGTCTGCCCCTAGCGTTGGGAGAAAGTTGCCAAAGCTCTCCATGGGCCCACAAGCTCCCAATAATGATTTATGTAAAACTGCCTTTTCTGTCTTTAACAATTGAAACAAGGCTGAGGATGAGAAGAAAGCAAAAGAGGTAAACAAAAATCAGAGAACAGGCTCAGCTTATTGCAATTGCTTTAACAGTGCCCTGTCCTCTCGAGCCGTCACCCAAATCGTGGTTCAAAACCTCAAAGCCGTGCTTTAACTGTGGGTCAAAGGGCCACTGGCAAAGAGGGTGCCAGAAACCTCAGGACCCACTGGGGCCTTGCCCCACATACCGCCAACACGGATTTTGGGACTAGGGACTGCACTCTCTCCCAAAGAGGGGACAGGACAGCCCCTTGCGCCCTGTTTGCTGCAAGTTCAGAAGACTGAGGTCACATATGGCTTGCTGACTTCACATATGACCAACTTAGAGAAATCTTGGGTGACACAAATTCTTCCGGTAAGGAGGCTCATTGGAGACTCAGTGCCCAAGGATTTTAGGGGTGACTGGCCAGGTAGGCACACTCTGCCTAGAGTGTACCAAAATTCTAGACGCGCAGAAAGAAAACAGGTGTTCAGCATAAATCATATTTGCATAAACACTTTAGGTTCCTAAGCCATTCTTATCAGGGAATGGTGGAAACTCCTGAAATGCAAGTTCCCAGAGGCCAGCCAAGGGCCCAAACTTGCAAGCAGGCCATCCTAAAGATAGCATTCTCAGGCCTGTTGTGTTAACTCCTTAGCGCATAGAAATGTATCTCCAAGAAAAATCCACTTGAGTTGAAGTGCCTAGAACTTAAATGGAAATTCCCTCAAGAGACACGAATTGGCCCCGCTAGACCATGTGTTAACTAGTTCAATCAACTCTGATTAGAGCCCAAAGTCACATGTTTCAAAAAAGCTACTCAGAACCCACCAGAATTCTACATGAATTTGTAGAGGGAGCAGCTAGACAGACAGAAAACCTAAGAAACTGTAACTGTGGAGCTGCTGTTGTCAACAAGTAGCCCATTTCCCTTTACAATATTGTAATTATAAATATAATTTTAATATACTTCCTCTCCCTTATTTGTTATCTTATGTTTCATAACACTGCTGTAACTGGTAATAGTCTATTTGCCCCAGTCAGTCTTTTTTTGCCAGTCCCTTGTCAGTTGTTTATTTGTTATTTTACCTATTTACTATTACCAATTAGTAATTTAACGATGTAAATTTAACTATTTACAACACTACTGTAAATTGTAACCTTATGCTTACCCCAGCTCTTCAAAGAGCCACTTAGACTTATGTTAATTCTGTATATTGCTTACCCCAGCTCTTGTCAGTCTGCAGGCCTATGTTTACACACTTTCATAGCCAATCAAACATTATCTGTCAATGTCACTATCTCTACCGCTCTTTGCCTAATCCCATAAAAACCCCAAGCCCTTATGATTTAGAAAGATCTGAGGTCTTTCTGCCTCCTGTTTTCCTATACAGCATGCTCTGTAAAAAAAAAAAAAAAAAAACTCTTCTCTCTGAAGCTGCAGTATCATAGATTGGCTTATATCTATCAGGAAGAGAATCCAGCTCCCAGATCGTAACGCAGTCTGAATTAACTCTCTCTGCTTTTTATCATGTACATAATAACTCTATGTGACAGAATGGTGTGTGGGTATTTGGGAAATTCTCCTGTCATGTTTCTCAAGATCAAGGTGTTCAATATCTGCAGATTATATCACCACTGTTTAAATGCAGAGGAAAGACATCTGATTAAAATGAAAATATTAATTGATTCAATAAAAATTACCACTATTATTTTGTTCAAAATGTGGATGTATTAATTATGTTTACTGTTTCTGAAGACAAAGAGGTTTAGGATTATTTGTGTGATCTTTATATAAGACTAAAAGAAGAGGCTCATAAATTTGGCAGGAACTGATATATGTAAGTCATACCAGCAAGTTACGGGGCTGAGGACTGGTCAGTGTTCTTAAGCAGGGATGAGAGGCAGTGGGCTATCTGCAGAACTGAAGTTTCAGTTTAGCTGATCTTGAGCAGGAATTATGAACAAAGGCAGTTTCGTATTTTATCAAAAGGCACAAGACATTTCAGTATGTATTGTCTTCTGTGCATTAGGAAGAGGGTGGAGGGATTATCAGTCCTCTTAATGGGAAGAAAAAGGCACAAGGTCATGACATTCCCGAAGTAAAGTCTCTCAGAGTAGAGCCTGCTAACATGATTCCACATTCACCTTCCAGATTATATATTCGCAGAATCATAAACTCTAAAGGAACATGAAAACTTTCCTAAACTTTTTTGTCACAGTGATAAGAAAACTAGGTCCAGAGGGATGGAAGCACAGCCTATTTGCACGTGGTGCCTTCTTCTAGGTTCAGTCTTCACCTCGCCAGACTTCATGTTCTAAGATTCCCAAATTCCAGTCCTCCAAGAGACCATTTTTACTCCATAGGGAGGTAGCATGAAAAGCTGCTACTGGGCAGGCAACGGTAGTTCAGTGGCAGAGTTCTCGCTTGCCATGCCCGAGACCCGGGTTCACTTCCCAGTGCCTGGCCACGTAAAAAAAAAAAACCCTGCTACTATCACAGTGAGTGCTGAACCAGAGAAACAAGCAAGGATGAAGATACCACTGCAGAGAGTCAACATCTTGAGGCTCTCCCTCCCCGACATGGTAATAAACCCTTGGGCACAAACATCTGCCCTTAGGCAGTTAAGACCTTTCAGCAGCCTTGTGATAAAAACTCCAAACTCTCTTGCCCCAACATTCCCCCTCCCGCAGTTACAATCCGGCAGAGCTAAGGCAGTGTTTTCACCAATGGAAAGCCGCCAAACTCCCGAAGACCCGCTTGTGAAAAACCCACCTAATCTATCCCCAACTCTCTTTAAAACTTTACCTAAATCAGGGCTGGTGGGAGTTGATTTCTTAAGACAACTCTCCATGCTGTCCCTCTGCTAATAAACCTTCCCTCCCCTGCTGCCGGTGTCATGTCTTTGTCTCTGGAGTCTCCAACTTTTGCCCAGCCTGGGACTTAACACTTCTCAGTCTCCATATCAGAACCAAGCACATCCCTCAGTTTCAGTTTCGTTTCCTTCAAACTGACATTTCCCTCTTAGAATTATGTTTCATTTTCCAGTTTCAGTATTTCTGAATCATCCTCACAAGGAGAAGCAACACCACCAAGGAATTCCCTCCTAAATACAGCTCCTCTCCTACCTAAGAAGCCCCAAAAGGCACAGAACCAACATCAGAGAGTCTCTCGGCAGGAATCAAGAACAGCTTAGCACAACAATCATGAGGTAAAGCACTCAGGTTTGCTGGACTCTCTATCTAAAGCATTTTTTAATTCTAGTATTTTTCTAGAAGACAAATTTCTATGCAGACCCCTCCTAAGAAAGGCAAGCTTTCTAACCTTTTATTAGCTTTTTCTTACTAATTTAACAAGCATAGGTCTAAACAGAAAATAAAGCTGCCTTAACAGCAAAAGCAATTTTGTGTCTTAATTGTAAGTCTGTGAATGTATGAAAGGACTTAGGCAAGAAGGGACAAAGGGGGAGTAAGTTTAAATCTATTCAGGTCAAGTTGGATCCCTCACAGTTACAGGTAATAGATGAAAACAATTTTAAAGAATTGATTTTTTTATTTGGATGTATGAAAGGCTTTGGGTTTTATTGTGTTGATAACAATTAAAATAAGATTTATTTTTTCATTAGATGTTGGGAAATATGAAACCTAATTAAGATTAAGATACAGTTTATTTCAAAAGACATACATTCCACTCTTTCCTGCTGTTTTGAGCTGGTGAGTTGCCGGAAATATTAACCCCTCAAAAGTATACTGGCTGCTAGCATTTTTCCATCTGATATAGTAATAGGAGAGAGAGAACTAAGAGAAAAGAGGGCCCTATTTCTAGGATGCCTTTCCCACCAAACACCTGTAACTCCCATTGGGAGGATTGTAGGGATGATGGAGGATGGAAACAGCTTCTTAGCTTCTCCAAGAGGTGAGAAGTAGAGGACCTGGCTGCCTAAGCCACAGTTCCAAGGAATTTCATTAAATGTCCTGCAGGGCAGTATTTAGGGAATGGGATACTGGTGAGGGAGATTCACTGCAAGAGGCTTCCCTTTCCATTAACTGGGTTTCCCATCATGAATCATGTTAGCAGTCTCTATGTATGGGGTTGGCCAGAAGGCCAGGCACTACCCAAAGGCACTAGCCAGCCTGCCCAAGAGGCTTTGGAGTGGCCTGTGTTTGGGTGTGTTCAGACCCCCCTGACCTCAGAAGGCCTGATGGGGCTGTCTGCACTATGCTGGACTGAAGCCCAAACCAAGGTGTCACTACACCCAGAGGTTACAGAAACATCAGCAGGGTTGGGTTGCTCCTCCCAAACAGTGCTAAAAATCTCCAAAAGGAGAAAGCACCTGGCAAAACTCCTGCTATCTGCAGGCTGTTGGGTGTCCTCCTCTGGCCCATATGCTGAGGGCCTGGGTCTCGCCCTCTCACATACACACATAGATGCACACTAAAAATGATAATGCCAATACTAATTTAATAATTAGTTTCTATGTTCTGCTCATTCAGCCTTTGGCTTTCATTGCATCATCTTACAAGTCTCACTATAATTCTATGAATAGGAACTATTATAACTATCATTAATTTCATTTTAAAAGTTATTTGGAAACTGGGATTAATTGCATTAAGTCACACAGCTAAGTGGCAGAATTGTATCATTATTCACCCAAACACAGGGCACTTGCTTTCCAATCCAAAGATACATCAGAATGAGCCATCTTATTGCTCTTTATTTGCTCAGTTTTGAAAAGGAATGAGAAAATAGAGGATTTTAAGCATCCTCTTTAGAGACTAAAGCTGCTCTTCAATGACAGTTAACTCCATAGTGTGACTATGGCTCACAGCCTGTTTTAGATTGTCAGAGTTGTTTTCACAAATACCACAAACTGGTTTTGGCTTAACAATAGGAATTTATTGGCTCACAGTTTTGAGGCTAGAAGAAATCCAAAATCCAGATAGCAAGGTTGCTGTGGTGGTTTGAAGCTGTTACATACCCCAGAAAAGGCCATTCCTGTGGATGTAGACCTATTGCGGGTGGGACTTTTGATTAGATCATTTCAACTGAGACGTGACGGACGATGCTGAACTTTACCTGAGTCCTGTAACCCTGGAAAATAGCTAAGATCAAGAAATCCATTCCACCCTCTACCCTCCACCCCCCCCCCATTTTTTTTGTTTACTCCTTTTAAATAACTTTTTATTGTAGGAACATATATACAATTCAAAATTTCCCATTTTATATAGCACTGTGTGCCAGTACCCATGTTTCTTGATGATGATTGAACAATGATACAGCTTTCACAATGTGACTGTGTGATTGTGAAAACCTGAAAACCTTGTGTCTGATGCTCCTTTTGTCTACCTTGTCAACAGATGAGTAGAACATATGGAGTGGAGATAAACAATAGGGGGAACAAATGTTAAAATAAATTTAGTTTGAAATGCTAGTGATCATTGAAAGGGAGGGGTAAGGGGTATGGTATATATAATCTTTTTTCTGTTTTTGTTGTATTTCCTTTTCTGAATAGATGCAAATGCTCCAAGAAATGATCATGATGATGAATATGCAACTATGTGATGATATTGTGAATTACTGATTATATATGTATAACAGAATGATCAAAATAGGAATGTTTGCATTTGTTAGGTGGTTTTGTTTTTGGTATTTAAAAAAAATAATAAAATAATTTTTTTTTTTAATTTCCCACTTTAACCACTTGAGAGAGTACAATTACATTCACTTTACTGTGCTACCATCACCAGTATCCATTATCCCAAGTTTTTCACAACCTCAAACAGCAATTCCACACCCATTAAGCAATAACTCCCTCTTCTCTTTCCCCACCTGCCCCCATCCTTGGTATTCTATAATCTACTATCTATCTCCATGAAATCTGCTTATTCTAGGTATTTCGTATAAGTGAGGTCATATAATATTTGTCTTCTTATGCCTGGCTTATTTCACTCAACATGAGGTCTTAAAGTTCATCTACATTGTAGCATGTATCAGAACTTCATTCTTTTTACAGCTGAATAATATTCCATTTTGTAGATATATGACATTTTATTTATCCATTCATCTGTTGGTAGACACCTGGGTTGCCTCCACCTTATGACTCTTGTGAATAGTGCTTCTATAGTGCTTCTATACACATTGGTGTATTTGGTATACAAATACCTGCTCAAGTCACTGATTTCAGTTCTTTTGTGTATATACCAAGATTATATGGTAATTCTATTTTCTGAGGAACTGCCAAACTGATTTCTACAGTGCCTGCACCATTTCCACTCCCACCAACAACATACAAGAATTCCATTACGCCACATCCTCACCAACACTTCTTTCTTCCTTTCTTTTTCTTTCTTTCTTTCTTTTTCTTTCTTTCTTT